>JAECMU010116728.1:2500-17851 GCA_016106625.1 Dracogyra subfuscus
CCGTAGATAGATGGATAACTATAATTTAACATACCCATATACTGGGGTTTCGAACACGCCCATCCAGAGTCCGACCTCTGATAAGATTGGTGGCCTGACTCGGGATTGGGGAGGGAGTAGAGTTGAAAATGGGCAGAATTTTGATAATAGCCATTAGTTAAAAAAAATTATAGAATTTAAAAAAAGAAGAAAAAAAGTACAAGCCAAAAATAAAAAGAATTGAGTGCTCGGCCAAATATTTATATAATTTGGAGCATTTTAGAAGGACAGTTCCAAAAATAAATAAGAGAAAGAAGAGAGGATTGGACTATTTAATAATATTTAAAAAGATATGAATGAAGGTTTAAAAGTTTAAAGTCCAATCAATATGTCCACTTGAATGGCCTCATTAAGGCCAATTTGTTGGCACCTAAGGTGACGTGATGAACTGTCTGCCATGGAACTGCAGTACAAGTTTCCTCCACCTGTGACCTAATAGGGTTTTAGCTAGTTCCGATGTAGTGGGCACCAGCGATGATCTGCAACACTTGTGAACAGTGTTGTCCATGTCTCTAAAGAGCATCCCATGTCTGGCAGCAGCGAGTCCACGTTGGTTGTATCACCGACCGAGTACTTAGATTACTAGTGTTTGATCTTGCTGGTCTGCAAGCTCCAGGTGGTGAAGTCCCTGCCGCAGCAGGGCTCAACACGGCGAGTAAAACACTCGCATTTGCGAATAACTTTTGTTTACTGGCGACTGGTTGTTAAGAAGTAATAGCCAACTGGCGGGTACAAAATATTAGGTTTAGAAGATATAATGAGGCTGAACACGCCTACGAAATCTTTAAGTCCATAATATTATACTATGCATTCCTCCGATGTCAGCATAACTGAATGGTGTCTAATCTCGAAACAAAACATTTACTGGTACTTCCTGTATTTACTTCCTTAAACGTCGGAAAAAATCGCACAGAATCATTATAAACGCATTTATTTTTAGACTTGTTTAATAATAATAATAATAATAAAACATACTCAAACGAATGTTGCATTTATTTTATTGTTACTGTATAAAACTGGCGAGTGGATGAAGAAACTTGGCTAGTAAGTTTTATCATCATATTTAGCAGCAAGTGAAAAAAAAGTTCTGCATTGAGCCCTGCGCAGATAGATGTGGAAGGCCATGCCTTAGCTGGCTAGTAACTCGGGGGGAAAGTGGCGGCCTTCCGTTTAGCAATAAATCCAGCCTTGTTCATCTCGACGGAGTACCTCGGGAATGAGGGCCTTGATGGGAGATGAACACAGGGGAGCAAAAATGGGAGATGCCAGATGTGGAGTTTCACACATTGCTGTGTTTGAGTTCCTCTCCTCAGTCAGCTTGGCAGGCTTGTCAGGTCAGACTGGGTGGGTGATACAGACGGACCCACTGCCGACCATTGAGCTGCCGGTTTTGTCCACACCCCTGTGCCACCCCTGGCACATGTTTCGTCTTCCATGACTTCTTCCTCTTCCTCTCTTCAGAGCAGGCTCACTGTACATCAATGTCACGGTTTCCCGTGACATTCCAACAGAACTCTGTAAGTTGCTATAAGCCCCCCAGGTGGGGTGGTAAGTCGAGAGAGCAGGCAGATACGTCTTGTCACATCATGAACTTGGCTGGGAGTGAAATAATGCCAAGAGGACAATATTTTAAAATAACATCCAACAGTGCTTAATAATTATAGTAATATATTTATCTCAACAGTAAAATGGTTGTTATCTAAGTTTATTGAAACTATATGCATAATAATGTAAAATGGAATTTTGTTTTAGGCCTGAAAAAGATTTGAACCTTACTGTGAGGAAACAGATTGTAATAGTGTCAATACTTTGTGGCTGCCAAATTTATGTAATCTATGATAGCTATAGTTTTGCACTAAGTTGAGATGTATTTATTACCACTTTTGAAACATAATTTAACATTATTATATTAAGAGTAGCATGGAATGAACCATTGTAAATAATACTCAGGTGATATTACAGGTATACTTGTGATACTTGTATATTTATGATACTTGTAATCTGTTTCAGACAGTCAAATGATTTATGCTCGATTATTCAAAGGTGCGGAAATAGGCTCTTATGCCTGCTCAAAACTGCTGGTGCTCTCTAGTTCAGGGTGCACATTAAGTCAATATTTTTCTTAATGTGCAGGGTCAGTTGCTTCCCTCTGTTTAGCAAATTTAATATGGCAGGCAAACTTTTTATGTTGTCGTTGGAAGATTTATTTTGTTAATAATGATGCAAGTACTTCAATCAGGATTTAGTGAGTACGGTAGGTTATACATTTTTGGTTTGTGTGTCCATTTGTTGAACTATTTTGGTTGAGAAACGGTTGAAACATGGTGCCACAAATTTTGAATACCAGCTCAGTGTCTGTGCTTAACAGTTTGTTTGAGATGGCATCCGGGCAAGTGGTGACAGCACCTTCACTTGCCCGGATCTATTTTCACTTGCCCGAATGGATTCATTCAACTGATAGGTTTTTTTTCTTCTTTTTTCTCATTCCAACCAGTGCATCACAACTGGTCAAAGGCTGTCTGTGAGAAAGTACATTTAAGAAATCCCTTGCTGTTAATGGAAAAATGTAGCAGGCTTTCTCTGACTATGCGTCAGAATTACCAAATGTAAAAGTAAAGTTTGTTTTGTTTAACGACACCACTGGAGCACATTGATTAATTAAGCATTAGGTAATTCTGACTCTTACCATTAGTCATCAGAGGAAACCCACTACATTTTGCCTATGCACCTTTCCGAAGACAGGAAAGCACATACCATGGCCTTTGTCCAGTTATAGTGCACTGGTTGAAATGGGAAAAAATCCCGAGGTGGTTCGATCCACAACTGCTCAAAGGCTGTGGTATGTACTTTCCTGTCTGTGGGAAAGTGCATATAAAAGATCCCTTGCTGCTAATGGAAAAATGTAGCGGGTTTTCTCTAATGACTATGAGTCAGAATTACCAAATGTAATGCATACAATGTTTTTCTTTAAAGGGACATACTCTAGTTTTTAAACACTAAGGCATATTTTAACTATTTGAGCCAGTTTTCATAACACAAATCATACTTTACTTTCATTTTATTGTTTAGATTATCCTGGTGTTTTTAATATCACAAAATGCATTTCTCATATTTTTTTAAATGCACATGTGTCTGAGAAGTAACAGCTATGGAGTCATGTTTTAGTCTATTTTTAGAGGGTATTTCACCATTTCAAAGTCACAGACTAATGTTTCACTCAATTGTAATGTTATCCAAATGTGTTACACGTTTGTATATTAACTAAAGTTAGTGTTAATTTTCACAGGTTGAAACTAGAGTCTGTCCTTTTAACTTCAAGGACACAAATTCAGATTCAGACTAAGAATAGCAATGTGTGAAATTTTAAACTTACCATTAGCTGAATTCATGTAACATGATCCATTCATCAGACTGTTTTACTTACCAACAAGGACCATAATGTATAAATGTAGTATTAAATAAAATGTTTTCTTGGGGACTAACAAGAAGAAGAAGAAAATTTATTTATTTAACGATGCACTCAACACATTTAATAATGATTATATGGTGTCGGACATATGGTTACGGACCACACAGATATTGAGGGAGAAAACATCGCTGTTACCACTTCATGAGCTACTATTTTTTTCGATTGGCAGGAAGGGATCTTTTATAGGCACCATCCGATAGACAGGACAGCACATACCACAACCTTTGAGGTACCAGTTGTAGTATACTGGCTGGAAAGGAAAAAATAGCCCAATGGGTCTACTGACAGTGATCGATCCCAAACCGAATAACAAATGATAGCTCGTTATAATCTGTTTAATCAGTGAAATACATTCAACTCTATGTACTGAGGGTTTAGCAATTTGGTTAATTTATTATGAAAATATATATGGTAGTGAAATTCAGTTACAACAAATTTAATTCAGTTGGTACTTTTGGCATTAAAATGTTTGGCAAGTTTATTATAATCTACATGTACATGTGTATTCATATTAAGATTACTTCGAATTTGGTGAAAACAGTGTAAACACTGTGTTAGTCTGTCAAACAGCCACTTGTTTTAAAGGATGGAAGGAATGTTTATGTAACGACACAGTCAACACATTTTATTTACGGTTAAATGGTTTCGGACATATTATGGTTATGGACCACACAGATATTGAGAGAGAAAACCTGTTGTCGCCACTTCATGGACTACTCTTTTTTTATTAATAGCAAGAGTTCTTTTATATGCACCATCCCACAGACAAGAGAGTACATACTACGTCCTTTGTTACACCGGTTGTGAAGCACTGGCTGGAACGAAAAATAGCCGAATGGACTTGTTTTAAACCAAATAACTTCCGGCTGGGTCAGAGTTCGAGGTGTACCCAACTTTTGATAGAGAAGTGAAGTCCTGTTATTGGTTATAAATGTGAGTGTGTTGGTTGTAATGCCAATGTGTCAAGTAGCCTTGTGTTTGAAACATGTATGGGGTACCTGTAAAAAAAAGTTCTCAAATTTTGTGCGGAACTAGGGTAGTCATAGCAGCTTGACCCCCAATTTTCTCTGGTTCACTTTAAGTGTGAGGGGTGGTAGCATTTATATCCATGGCGTTTATGTCGATTGATACACTGCAGGTATGAGTTTTAGCCACATATGTTACTATTGTCGTCTATGGGATTTGATTTGGTAGTATACACTCTATAGAGACAAGCGTGTGATCCTCCCAAACAATCTAACATGGTATCACTTGACCTGTATTAGGAAGCCATCTGTCTTATTAAGACATATTTTGTCACTTTTTAATTGATTGATAAAAAAGGGTTGTACCATGTACATGGCAAAGATGTGATAGATATATAGGCATCAGCTGATGGGATATACATCAGAGGCAGATCCAAGAAGGGGAGCAGGGAACCCGTTCCCTCACCTTCGCCCCCCCCGCTAAATAATTAAAAATAATATTAAAATGTCCTTTTTTTCTTTCTCTTTTTAATTTGTTTCCATTTGGGATTCACTTTGAAGACTTGAATTATGTGTTCTTTTCCCGTTCATTTCCCCCCCCCCCCCCAAAAAAAAAGCAAACACACACACACACCCCACACACAAACACAAAAAACAAACCACCTGAATCCACCCCTGTATAACCCACTGTTTTTTTTAAAACTCATTAATTTTGAAGGACCTCCTCACCCCATGAAGTACATGCCACAACAAAAAGCCCTGCAGGTGTGTCTGTTGTCACACTTATTTCACTATGACTAGGTGGCATGTTTTTACCGAAGATGATTTATTAAAAAGCACTGAAATGTAACAAAACAAAAATGGAACATTATCATGTAATAAACATATCTATTTTTACAGACTCCAATACACTTGTATGCTGTCATGCACCTAAAAGCCACTGGCTATAATTAATAGTGTATCTGATACTAATGTCATGTTTTATTTAAATATTTCCTGTATATCCCCACTAATTTTCAACCAAAAAAATCATTTCTGCTTTTGAAGGTCTTCACCACCCAATATAATGCATACTGGAATTAAAAATCCTATCACTTGTGACTTTAAAAATATTTATTTATTTCACAATGACTAGGTGATATGTTTTTACCAAAGATGATTTATTAAAAAGCACTGAAATGTAACAAAACAAAAATGGAACATTATCACGGAATAAACATATCTATTTTTACAGATTCCAATACACTTGTATGCTGTCATGCACCTAGAAGCCACTGGCTGTAATTAATATTGTATCTGATACTAATGTCATTTTTGATTTTAGTATTTCCTAGATCCACCCCTGTACATCCCCACTAATTTTCAACAAAAAAATTCACTTCTGCTTTTGATTGTCCTCCCCACCACATGTATTGCACACTATTATTAAAAATCCTGTCATTTGTGACTTTAAAAAATATTTATTTATTTCACGATGACTAGGTGATATGTTTTTACCGAAGATGATTTATTAAAAAGCACTGAAATGTAACAAAACAAAAATGGAACATTATCACGGAATAAACATATCTATTTTTACAGATTCCAATACACTTGTATGCCGTCATGCACCTAGAAGCCAGTGGCTGTAATTAATAGTGTATCTGATACTAATGTCATTTTTGATTGAACGGCAGAATTGATCATCATATTCTCGTCTATGCATGACTTGCTATTGTTCCGGTGGAGGGGAAGTCTGTTGCTATGGAAAATAAGCAAACAGGAAGCAGTTTTAGTAAAACCACAGAAGCAGAATAATTGCATTCACACCAAGAATAGTGTTTAGCATTGAATTTTTTTTTGGTTCCAAGATATTATGCTGGGAGTCTGTTGTTGCTCATTGGTTTAATAGCTTGGAGAATGTGGACGTCACCTCTGGTGATCTTCAGGTAATGGCGGTGGCAAAAAAAAGAAATTGAAGGTGAAAAAAAGTGGTTCTTTATGGTCAGTTGGATTTTTCATTAGTGTCGACATAACTTACATGAATGTGACAATTGTAAAGTCACTATAGTGTACATATGTATATGTGGTATCATTGTAAAGACACGTTTGGTTTGTGAAATTGTAAAGCCACTTTGAATAGGATTGAGTTCTTCAATATAAAGCTGCAGATTTCAAAACTTGGGAATTTCAGTATATTAGTATTGTTAATTAAACCTCAAAGATTTTGAAACAGTTCTACAAACAAGTCGCTTTCCGAACTTTCTGTCAGTGTGCATTATTATTGTTTATTACCCCACTGTGTTTGTAAATCATGTAACAGGTGATTTTCAAGAACTTCAATATCCAATATTGTTCATTAACTCACTGTGTGAATCACTGCCACAACACGGCTCATTTTCACAAAATGAGTGAGCAACTGTGAAACCCTAGCAGGCTTCAGGCAGTCATCCGTAATGGTGTAATGACAGGGGATATGGGGTTTATGTACCACACTCGATAACTTGTGTTTGTCACATTGTGAAAGCCATCAAGAGCCACTTCCAGTCTTTAATGCAAATACAGTTTAATTTGCCTTGCATGTATAATTTACAGCCAGCAGTGATAAGCAAGGAGAACCACTTTGTTTGTCGGACAACAGACGTGGTTAGGGGAGTTGTACCTGTGGTTGCCTTGACGTAATTAGCACTGGAAATACAAGACAAAGCATGTGTCACATGCATGTTAACAACAGTGATTCTTCTCTCACATTCTCACAGATGGATACCGTTCATTGGATTATGAATATATATTGTCATGAAGTGTTATTGGAGATGTTTTGTATATATTCATGAAAGTTAAATTGGAGGTGTTTTTATATATAAAACTGCATTTTGAATGTTTGGATTATGATTATATATCTTGTCATGAATAGTTTCTGGAGATGTTTCATTTTTAAAACCGCATGGAAAGTTTGAAGTAAACTTTGAACAGAAGTACATATACATGATCATTAAAACATATCATTTATAAAACTGCATTTGGAACTGATGTTCACATACATATTGTGGTAATAACCAGTATCACCAATAGTCCATCACTGAGATTTGTGTTTTCCTAAAAATACAAATTATTGAAGAATACTGTGAAATACTGCCAATGCCCATTTGTGGTTTTGGTTTATTACTACATTTACTAGTGTTACAATGTTGGTATTTAATAACTGCTTTCTGTTTCATTTGTTCGGCCACATTTCACTGGAGATGAAAACTGGGTGACAGGAAGCTATCTTATAGTCCGCAAATTTCAGTTCTTCAATTTGTACCAAAATAGTCCCAAGTATTCCATCTGTCCATCATCCATTCATCTGCTTTATATAACATATACATTGAGAGGTTTGAAAAACGAATGTCAGTCACATATGTATATAATGTTTTAAACAATTTGAAAAGCTGAATCACTTCATGAAGTATTGCTTACATGGACTTATTTCATTGGAACATAATTATGCTGTTCAAACTGAAAGTATCTTTACTCTGAATAAGGGAAGTTTATTATCAATAATTATATACTTTGTTGGTAATGTTACTTCATTGTGTATCAAGTATCAGTACATTCTCTGTTACGAAATAAGTGTTCAAACCAAGATTTCTGTTTCTTATACCATTTGCTTTCATGGACTCTTCAAGTATGGAATTACTCTAACAGAAGTTTACAAAGCTAATTGTGAAGTTGTGCTTAGAAGTACATGGCAGCTTATTGTCTGGAGACTTTTAGGGTTATAATCAAGTGTAAACAGCCCAGTGTGCACAAACAAAAAACTTCTAGTGCATATCCTGTTTGTCATACAGAACCAAACAGTTACCTTAAGTGGTGACCAATACCATAGTGAAGTGTTTGTCTTTAGCAATCAAGCACAGGTTGGAGGAAAGCACAGTTGGTAACATTATTGAATGCCATTTAGTGGACACACGTGATGGATGTTCTGGGATCATTACACACTGACCGTCTGGTTGTCATGAGAGACAGACTTCAGAAAGGAAAACCGCCACCAAAGGTATGCATCCACAGGATTTTATGGTGGACTTTGAAAAATATGAGCAGTTTGACAAGTTTGGTCAGCAGATATGTAGCCAGTTCAAGTCTCAGTTAGCCAAGGATCTTTTTCATAGATCTACATACTATGGCATGAAATTTTTAAATTAACTTTTTGAAAAATTAATAATGAAATACATTCACCAAATTAAATTGTTTACTCATATTTGGTGATCTGGCAAATGGCAATTTTACACCCTGCTTCCAATGTTTAAGTTATAAGATGTAGTTTTCATGAAATATGAACATATATATTTGAATATATGTATATGTGTAAGTATATGTACACAAATATATTTTCATTACTAAATTACCAAAATCTCTAATTTGAAATCCAATAAAAATGCAGATTTTTTCAACCAAATTTGTTAAACTGCTAATAATGTTTTGTATTCAGCTTAAACCCCAAAATTTATTTATCATATAACTTACGCATGATATCCATATTATAAACCCATGTGATAATTTAGTATATTAACCCAGTTAATAATGGTATGAAAATCTGCAAGGTCTCTAGGTAATGTATTGCTGTCGATGGGTCATTTGCTTACAAGCCAACGAGGCCTGTGTACAGGTCAGGTCAGGTCATAGGGTTAACGTGCACATTCAGAGCAAGCTGTTGTAGTGCATGCCTATCATGGGCGCAAGTACTTGCAAAGCAAGCTCTTCCGTCCAAGACAGAAAGTTGGGTGGGGGGAGAGGGGACCACCTGCACTGGCAGGTGCAAGGGAACACCAGCAGTCCGACTGAAATCGGTAGCAGGTGGGAGTGGGTGGTGGTGCCATGGAATTTTGAATGGAGCATTAATAAGCCATGGTGAGCAATTTGATTTGAGGAAATTTTGGCGTGAATTTTGAACGGTCAGTCTAAATTGAAAAAAGACGTTCGAGCTAGTATAGGTTTTGACTTAGTATATCGAGAGTGGCCCGTGTACCTGGGCATAACATTTTCAAAGATTTAGATAAAATGCGTGACATCAGACTAATTTGTGCTAATTGTGATGACATCATATTTATTACCAATGGCGGAGACTTTAGTACTGTGATTTACTAAAAATTGAATTAAAATGTTATTTTAGAAATGTTATAGGTTAAATAGAATTCACTACTCATATTTTTTCATATGTAAAATATCAACCTCATCTAGTTAACCAGTATTTGTATTGTCTCAGCAGAGCCTCCACAAATACCGATTAACAAGACTCTATTTATCCATCTGTTTGCTTAGTAAATAGAATTTTGAACTCGGTATTGGTAAAAGATTGTCTAGGAACATCATCAGTGCATATACAGTACCGGTACATTGACATAATAAATAAAAAAAGTAAATTAAATCATATTGGTTACTAATATTAGTAATTAATGACGTTATATGATCAATTAATTTGTTTAATTAAATACTATTGGTTAATAGTAATTAATGACCTTATATCAGTCAGGATCATCCAACTTTGGAAGTAATGATGTAGTGCTATTTTATTATGACTGCTCTCATATTTTCAGCCATTGACCTTTAACCCATAGATTTTAAGTTTGCCATGATTACATAATTACATGATTTAACCTTTATGGTAAGCTATCTATGTAATTTCAAAATATTTCATAGGGAAAAATAAAGGTATCCTCCCTCCACCCTTAGGTTCACCTGGATATCTCTTGTGACCCCCTTTAGGTCCACCCTGATATCTGTTATGACTTGAACTCTGTGATTCATGGTATGTGTACCAGTCTGCTTAACACATATTATATTATCTTTATTTCTCAGTTAATGTGTATCTGATATCAAGACTATAAACATACATGTAGATGACCTAACCAACCAGTAACACTACATTTTGTGTATGTCATCACCAGCTTCACAAAGTAAACAATACTGGTTGTTAGGATATTACTGTTAGTGTGTGTTAGTCCCCTATTGGTCTAACCAGAGGGTTGTATAGGTTTTGTCTCCATCTGTCTGTCTGTCTGTCTTTGTCTTTGTTGATTTGTCCCTCTGTCTGTCTGTCCCACATAGAGTTTTCCAGACTTTTTTAAAAAATAATTCTGTGAGCTGAATGTTTGGGTATATAATAGCTTTATCGTGTACAGTTACAGAATCCGATAACGTTTTACTTTTATAGCGATTTACACATGTTCGACAGAGTTAAGGCCCTTAAACTTGGAAGATATGAGCATTTATTGGGTCCTGTGTATTACTAGCGGTTATGTCACCGGACAACAGGCTGGTAGGTACTGGGTTCGCAGCCTGGTACCGGCTCCCACCCAGAGTGAGTTTTTAAGGACTCATTGGGTAGGTGTATGGCCGCTACACCCTCTTTTCTCTTTCACTAACAATAACAACTAACCACTAATTTCTATTCTGTCCTGGACAGACAGCTCAGCTAGCTGAGGTGTGTGCCCAAGACAGGCGTGTGCTATAACAGCTTGCTCTGAATGTGCACGTTAAACAATATTGAAAATGAAATGAAAGAACTTTTGATTCAAATGAAAAGTTTGACACCACTAGAGTACAATGACTTATTAATCCGTGGCTATTGAATGTCAAACATTTCGTAATTCTGACAGAGAGGAAACCCGCTACATTTTTCCATTAGTAGCAAGGGATGCTTTGTATACGTTATCTTTCAGACTGGATAACACATACCATGGCCTTTGATATACCAGTCGTGGTGCACTGGCTGGAACAAGAAATAGCCCAGTGGGCCGACTATGCACAAAGCGAGCACTTTACCACTGGACTACATTTCTGGTGATAATAATGTAAGGAAGGAGGAAGGAAGGCAATGTTTTATTTAACGACACACTCAACACATTTTTTATTTAGTTATATGGCATCAAACATGGTTAAGCACCACACAGATACATGTATTGAGAGAGGAAACCCGCTGTTACCATGTTATGGGTTACTTGTTTCGATTAGCAGCAAGGGATCTTTTATATGCACCATATCCCACAGACAGGATAGTACATACCATGACCTTCATTACACCAGTTGTGAAGCACTGCCTGGATTGAGAAATAGCCCAATTGGTCGACTGACACGGATCGATCCTAGACTGACCGCGCATAAAGCGAAAGCTTTACCACTTGGCTACGTCCCGTTCCAAACAGTGGACAGATCAAACACATTTTTCAGATATCAAAGTGCTGGTGAGCATTGTGTCTGGTAAACTGCATACAGGTTATCATAAATTACAGGCCTGGTAACATGTAGGTTACAGTTTACAACACTTTTATGAAGTGTACAATTTCCACTATCATTTCTTCATAAATACACCAATACAGTGTTTGTTATTCATTCATATATCACTGTTCTCGTTGTACTGATACATGTGTGTGTAACGTATGTAGTAGTTTTGGTATAAAGTGCTCCTACTGGCAGTAGCTAGTGGGAATTTCCAGATTAGTTCAGTTGGTAGAGTGCTAAACTCTCGTACTTATGAGTCTGTGGTTCAAATTCCATCAGTGGAGATTTATTTTTCTGTTACACTTATATTTAAACAGCAAATAGTTGGTCAAATTTGATGAATTAAAAATAAATTAATTGTAGAGAACGAAATACTGGTCTTGACAAGTGGTTAAGTGCTCGCTTGATGTGTGGTCTGTTTGGGATCGATCCTTGTCGGTGGGCCCATTGGGCTATTTCTTGTAAAAGGAGCGAGAAATAGCCCAATGGGCCCAAAGTCTGGGTTTTTTCTTAAACATATGTGTTTAAGCTTTGTAAATACAGACCCGTTTATTTAACACCTCAGCACATTTTAGGCAATTTGTATTTATACATGTATATGGTAGGGAATATTTTGTTTTGTAAATTTTAATAAGCAACAGTTGTTATTTTATTGATAATTTGATTAGCAACTGATATTTAATGTTAGAACTTGGTAGCATAGCAAAGGGGCATTCCAGCAATATCTGAAGATTGATGACCCTCAATTAAAAATTAAGACATAAGTGCCGTCTCACCCAGTTGCTATCATCTCCCTGGAGGGTAAAATTGGCATGTCGCCATACCCAAATATTTTTGCAAATATCTTTTCTAAAAGTTAATCTTTAAAAAAATTTAATTACTCTTATCATTACTATATGATTTTCTTAAACCTAATACTTATCGTAACCCATTTTGTTTCCTTTCTGGGGGAAACCCTGTATATCCCCATATACATTTGGACAAAAACACTGGAATGTACTTTTAAAAAGTCCCCATGATGCTAATTGTATGGATTGGAATGGGAAATACACCCAGTGGGTCTACTGTCAACAGAAATTACCTGCTTAATGCATGCCTGCCAATACTTGGTGATTTGTCGATTTGTCGAGTCTGTTCTAAAGCACTCCGGTATCCATATATCTAATTAATTATTTTTTATGCTGCCCATTGTGTTATCAGAGCTGTCAGGGCCATGGACACAAAGCGGCTTATGAATCAGTTTGTGTCATACACCACTGCTACCCTCGACACGGCGCAAAGAAACCTCGTTGACAGATACGCCAATATAAGACCGATCGATTGCCTGGGACTTATCACAGTATGTCAGTCAATAAGTGGACAATTTTCAGTTAGAAAATGTAGGTGTGGATAGTCAAACTGTCATAGGGGAATTTGAGTTACAGAATGTTAGGTGCAAGTAATCAACCTGTGATGGGGGATTTTGAGTTATAGAATGTTAGGTGTAGTCAACCTGTGATAGGGGGTTTTGAGTTCTAGATAATGTTAGGTGCAGATTAGCCTGAGTAGTCTGACTGTAAGAGAGCTAGATGGATGTTTTGACATAAATATGCTCTCATTACAGTCAGAGACCAAGCTATGTATTGTTTTGGCAATTCCCGACAACCAAAACGTTGGCAAAGATTTCTGCTCTAATACACAACAATCCTATGTTTGATGTCAAATACCTTTACATGGATCATTTTTGAGTTAACTGATTAAAACAAATCCACATATTAATCACTAATACAGTGATAGGGGGTTTGAGTTGTAGAGAGTGATAGGTGCAGATAGTCAACCTTTGATAGGGGGTTTGAGTTGTAGAAAATGTTAGGTCTAGATAGTCAACCTGTGATAGGGGGTTTTGAGTTATAGAAAACGTTATGTGCAGATATAGTTATAGTATGTTAGGTGCAGATAATTAATATTTGCAATATATACATATTAGGAAGGGAGCTTCATCAGTTGCAAATAATGTTGAAATATGTTGGGTTTTTTTTTACTAATTGAAGTTTATAAAGTAAATATAGCCAACATTTGTTTTTAGACCTCAAAATGTTTTATTTTTAATTCCCTTACAGAAAACACTATATGTTTCTTCTAAACCTCTCCACTGGAGAAACTATATACATGCATACATGTGCACGTGCACACACACACACACACACACACACACACACACACACACACACACACACACACACACACACACACACATCTTTAAAACATCTTTATTTTAGGGCTAAAATAATTGTATTTTTTCTTTCATGATAATATCATTTTCGTGATAACATTCATATAATTTCAAGCTTTCTGTCAAAACTTTTATACTTAAAAGATAGATGTAATTTTAGCAGCTTTGAGATTATTGTATATCTCATTGCTACATCAAAACATGTCTCCTTCATGTTTCCTTCTCCTAAGAGCAACTCCTTATAACTGGAGAAACCATGAAAACAATGACCTCTTGTGTGTTCATTATTGTAAAAACATTTCTCCTTCAAAGATGCTGAGTTATGATTACAACAGTAACTAGTTAGCAGTGAGACACAGCCAATACCAGTTGATCCTTCAAGCCAAGATAATCATCTGAGACCATTCTCATTCTTCACACAGTTGTGCTCAGTTTACTTACTGCTTGACTGCTTTCCTGATTGTATGACTATTGACCATATGACAAATGGGGGTATGACTAATGGGAGGTAACTGTTCAGTGACTTGAGGTGGGTTAATGGGTTACCAATATTGAGAAAGAGAAAACATATCACCACATACATGTAGCTACATTCAAACATGTCACCACATGAGCTACATTCAAACATATATTCCTGTAATATCTCACTGGTTTTATGTAGGCAGATCTCATGAATATGCATTATGTTTTGTTTGTCTGTCTGTCTGGTTGGCTTGATTTGTTGTTATTGTTTTTAAATAATTACTTTTTTTTTACTTTTTTTTTTTTGGGGGGGAGGGGGCTGTTTGTTATATTTTTGCTTTTCTTATATGAAAAGTTATTTTCCAAAATTCTATATATGTAATTTTGAGAAAAATATTATTTTATATCACCATAGGCACAGTTTCAACATCCTGTTTGATGGGTCTTGGTCGCCTTTTGATGGCAACTTGCTACTAATGAAAACATGTAGCAGGTTTCCTCTCTAGGACTATATGTCAAAATTACCAAATGTTTCAGATGCAATGGTTGATGATGACTAAATCAATGTGCACTAGTGGTGTCATTGAACAAAACAAACTTTAACTTGAACTTTGCTATACAATTTCTGAAACAGTTGGTGGTAAAAAAATAAATATATATTTAGTTATCCACTTCAAAGTAATTGTTAGACAGGTAGCTTACCTATTCAGTGTGTGAAGTGTGATTATTGTAATGTGTGGATTGCAAATGGAGAGACATTTTCTGTTATTATCTGTGTGCCCCATTTACAACAGGGATTGACCGTAGCTTTTTCAATTGCATTTGGGGGGTTTTGGTACTGATTTAAAATTGCTGCAAAACCACTTTTAAAATGTCATAGGTAACAAATTATTTAATAAAAGTTTTTCTTTTAACATTACCGATCCTCAAAACAAAGTGCAATTTCCCCCCCACGGAGTGGTCTG
>JAECMU010116753.1:0-13307 GCA_016106625.1 Dracogyra subfuscus
TAAACAATATTGAAAATGAAAAATTGAAAAACTAATGGAAAAAAATGTATCGGGTTTCCTCTTTAAGAATATAAGTGGTTAAGCCATCGGACTATAAGCTGGTAGGTACTGAGTTCAGATTCCAGTCGAGGCATTAGATTTTTAATCCAGATACCGACTCTAAACTCTGAGTGAGTGCTTCGCATGGCTCAGTGGGCAAGTGTAAACCACTTGCACCGACCATTGATTCATAACTGGTTCAACAAAGTCATGTTTTGTGGTATCCTGCCTGTGGGAAGCGCAAATAAAAGATCCCTTGCTGCCTATCGTAAAAGAGTAGCATATGTGGCAAAGCGGGTTTACTCTAAAAACAAGAGTGTCAGAATGGCCATTTGTTTGACGTCCAATAGCCGATGATAAGATTAAAAAATAAAACAAAGTTAACTTTTCCTCTAAGACTATATGTCAAAATTAACACAATAGCCTATGATTAATTAAACAAAATGTGTTCTAGTGGTGTCGTTAAACATAACAAACTTTATATGCCATCTGTTCGATTCTCAACAACCAATGACTGGGAACAATACAACTAGTCAAAGGCTTTCCTGTCTGTGGGAAAATACATAATACAAGATCCCTTGCTGCTAATGACAAAATGTAGCGGGTTTCCTGATGACTTCGTGTTAGAACTACCAAATGTTTGACATGCAATCCCCGATGATGATTAATAATTAACCAATGCGCTCTAGTGGTATCATTAAACAAAATGTGTTTAACTTTAATATGCTGAGGTGATGTATACACGAACATTCCTTCCCTTGTATCATCGTGAAGCTCTTTAATAATGAACGCACTGAACGGCAGACAGACGTGCCATCGACACGGAGAGTAAGCCCGCGCAATGATCGTCGTACGTCTGCGGAAGGGAACCACGTTTAACTGCAGCACAGGCCTGCTGAACTTCCAATCTCGTCTGATACTATTTTATTTGTATTCGTGCCAGACTGTCTGACCTTGTTATTGTCTTCAAGGTAAGCGCAACCAGTGGATGTCATCCTGCCCTGGGCTGTGCACCAGACACTTGATCGCCAGTACGCCACACACAGCCGTCATCGACCTCCGCATCTCCCGACTTCGATCACTTGGGTATTGACGAACGTAATACAACTACACTTGACCGTCTCAAGAAATAACGTCTGCCAGTTTTCTGGCGTTAATTACTGTAATTGCCGACGACAGCTATTTTTGGGAGTTTCTTCATACATGCCGTGTGTGTCGTCTGTCTGTCTGTCTGTCTGTGCTTTCAGGGCTGGTACATCAAAGTTTGTGATATGTACTATCCTGTAAATGAAAAAAAAAAAAAAAAAAAAAAGAAGAGAAAAGAATATGAAGATAAGTTTGCTACTTTTTTGGTTTATAGGAATAGCTTGTGTTGTTACTCGTTCTTTCTCCCTCGCCATCTTTACCCTCCTTATCCATTGTAACCACCTCCCCTCTGTTAAAGCAAGGAGTGAAAGTGCTAAATATAACAAACCTGTTGAGTCTTTGGGAACTCGGCCATTCCCAGACACACGTCGTTAAAATGTTCTCATCTCGGCAGGTCTCGAACCTGCGGAACTAGAATCAAGTGCTGTACCAGGCCCCGGAATTGCGGAACAAGAGTCAGTTCTTGTTAAAATATCATTAAAATGCATCAGACCACGGCCATTTCGGAGGATGAGAACCGCGGAAGACTGTCCGACCAAGTGTGAAGACTCTTCCAGCATAGACCCCATGTGAATCTGCTCTGGCAGCGCGTCCACCTCTCGGATCCGCTGGTAAGAGCAGATCAAACGAAACGCTACCCGCTGGCTGGCAATAGAAGAGCGTGCGTGTCGAGTGGTGCACATAAAAATGACCGGCCTCGGTGGCGTAGTGGCTAAGCCATCGAACTACAGGCTGGTAGGTACAGGGTTCGCAGCCCGGTACCGGCTCCAACCCAGAGCGAGTTCTTAAGGGCTCAATGGGTAGGTGTAAGGCCACTACACCCTCTTCTCTCTCACTAACTACTAACCAACTAACAACTAACCCACTGTCCTGGACAGACAGTCCAGATAGCTGAGGCGTGTGCCCCGGACAGCGTGCTTGAACCTTAATTGGATATAAGCACGAACATAAGTTGAAATGAAAACATAAAAATGCATTGTTGCAGTTTAAAGCTTTTTTTTTTCTTGCTTTTTTTTTTTGTTTAACGACGCACTCAACACATTATATTTACGGTTATATCGGCGTCGGACATATGGCTATGTCGAGGAAAAAAAACAGTGGTTAGCTGACGGGGATCGATCCTAGTCCAACCGCGCATCAGGCGGGCACTGTACCACTGGGCTATGCTGCCCGCGTTTAAAGCTTTTGTTTTCCGATATGACGAGCACAATGATTTCTTAATCATCGGCGACTGGATATTAATCTTTGATATACTAGACGTGGGGCATTTGGGATGCAGGTGGGGGACCAACAAATTTATTTGTTGGGGTGTGGGTGGGTTTTTTACCCACCCACACCCAAAAAACCAATCTGAGAATGGGTCATCCACCAAGATATTCGAATACTATCACCCAAGCATCTCAAATCATCAAATGCTAATTAATACTGAATTTGGTGAATATTAAATTACCAAAATGCTTACTTGAAAATATAATTATTTAAAACGCCTTAACTGTTTTGGCCAACGAATTTGCCTAAAGATTATCTGATCGAATTGTTAATTTACTGTTGGGTCCAGCTAATTAAACCTTGCTATTGCTACTCCTAGAGCAAGGGATCTTTATATGCATTCTCAGACAGAACATCATATACCATAGGCTTTTGTGTACAATTCTTATAATATGGTTGAAAAAAAAAACACAAAAACATCCCAAAAACCAAAACCCACAAAAGTCCATTCTGGGAGATGGATCCTGTGACCCACGGCGCGTCAGGCTCTATCACTGAGCTACACTCCAACAACACAAGTAAAATAACCACAGCTGCGAACATGTTATGTCCTGGGAATTTCGTATTAAAAATAACCAGTCACCTGATCGGAAGCGCAGCCACCTACACGATAATGGGCTTCTTCTTTTTAGTAGCAAAGACAATGATTCATATTACCATAATGTTCCGCGTTTAAAGCTGTAGAATAAACAGTGTTGGGTATCATTCAATATTATATACTTAACAAAATTAATTCAGACGCATGTACAGGGGAATGGTTTTAGGAGTCAAAATCTGTCCCTACTCGAGAAACATTTCCTCTCCACCCCCCAAAACATTTTACCGGGCAGCATGCTTCGATCTCCCCTATACGCTTTGCTCACCAAAGTTTTGTAATGTTCTGCTTTAGATATACCTAACAAAAACATACATTCTTATGCTATACGGTATCGTCGTTTTGACACGTTTAGAAGTCATCACGATCTGTCATCAAAACTAGACAAAATAATGACACTAGGAAAGAATTGCCAAAATATTACTGGCTCTTGATTAACTTTGTCAGTATATTACTTATCTTGATATACATTTGAGGGAGATAAAGGAAAAAAAAGAAAGAAAAAAAAGACACAAATTTATCTGCACAAAGCTGATTTATTATCATATTACCAGCAAAGAACACAGCAATGCAAACCGAGACTTAACAGATTTGTTTTAAAACATTTCTTAAATCTCTTTTTTTTTTCTTTCTCTTTTACATTTTAATTATTAAGTTTTGACAATCTGATGAAATATTAATATAATAAAAATAAATACAAGAGTTATGAATTTTGTTTCGTTTTGATACTTTGTCCATGTTATTGGCCCAGTAACAGAAGCAATTTCAGCACAAACACTAGAGGTGTCAACTACCTTAGTCCTGATGTGTCAGTGTCTGAAAGGAACCAAAAACCACAGCATCGATATCTGATGTCTTGAAAGAAAATACCGAACGGAATCAAGTGTATTAGCAGGTCAAAGGAAACATTCTATGGATGTTTTGTACCCATTCATATTTGTCAGCACCCAAGAGAATGTTCTGTTGATAACTGAACAATATCCAGTATGTTGGCATCTCACAAATAATAATAATAATAAAATCCTGGTGAGGTCACTGTAAATCCTTTTAGGTTTGTCAATAAGCAATACCTAGTGACAAATATATGAATGAATTTGTTATTCCAGCTTTTCAACATCCATGAATGCAAGTCAGAATACAACAGAAGGGCGTGGGAGGCAAATGCTGCCCTATTTTGACAAAAATATTTTTAAAGCAGCAATCAGGGGGACACCCCTTTGCACTGCCAATTCTTTCAGATGCCCCTGTAATATTACAGGTATGGTTGCATGGTATTTGACCTACACAAACCATCCAAGGATATAAATTTGTGGTGTGGCAAACAAAGCAGTTTCCTGCACAGGATAGCACATACCACAGCCTTTGATATGCCTATTGTAGGGCCACTGCACCAATGGGGTGGTGGTATGGAATGGACCCTATCTAGACAACTACATCCTACGACCCATGAGTATCTGATTTACTGCTACATAGCCCCAATTCAATCACATAGAGAAACACTGGTAACAAGTTAAATATGCAAAGCATGTTGCTGATGGAATAAATTACCCTTCAGAACAAACAACTGTTATATCTTGAGAACTGTTTAACTTGTTTAAAACTACTCGCTTCATGTCCTGAAGAAAAAGTCTTAGATAATTATATTTAAATGTAATAAAACTCTCTCTTTTTAAACTGTCGTGAAGACAACTCTTGATAACTTCTATTTAATATTAGTCTCTTCAAGTCATCAAGACAACTTTTAATAACTTCAGGTCATCTGTACCTGGGAGAGAAAGTTAGTGTACTTCAACAGGACATAGAGGTCTGTAAACTAACAACTTATGTTACAAATGAAGGCCATTTTACAAGTTTGGTCCTTGTCAGTAATATTTCCTCCTCTGTGATAATGCAATAAGCACCCAGTGAGGACAGACATCAGAGTCCCTGTCGGTATGCTTCGTAAAATAAAAATTATAAATAATAAAAATCACAATTAATATTTATTCTCAGCTTACAAAAGACAACTGAACAACTTGGCCCACACAATAAAGCATGTAACAACTATTTACATCTATACAATGTTTAACGCCAAGAACATAACTCTGATACATTCTGTATTGGTTATCTTATTCAGGATTCGGCTGTCATTCACCAAGTCAAGTTTAAAAAATGCACAGGAAAAGCCGCATTAATGGGCAATTTAGGAATTTCCTGGATGCCACACATAATTAATATTTATGATCCAGGATAAATGTCTGCATATATACAGCATTTTCCTGTAACGTTGAAAATGGGTCCAGAAACAAATTTAAGCAAGTACTTATGATTGTGGCCCATAAAATTCTGTTGTACTAGAATAAAATTAATTCCAAAAATGATTTTAGAAAATTTCGAACCACTGGTAACTTATTTCAAGTGATCAAACAAACTGGCAACTATGTGTAGGCTATACATACAAATGTGAAATATGTAACAGCCTTTACGTTATGACAATTTTTCTCTAAGACAATATATGCCTTTTTAAAAAATTAAATAAATCAAACTTATAACAATTTTAAGAATTGGAGTGATCCAGAAAAAACCCTGTAATCATACAAGAAATTATCCATCTTTCATTTTTCTTTGTTAAACTGCTACATAACAGAAAAATAAAACTGCATATTTAATATAAGATTTTCTGCTGTGTTGCAAACACTAGGCTTGGATAAGAATACTTTCTGTGTGTAAAAAAATATAATTCAATAAATGTTTCAGAAACAATATGCATATTAATCTTATGAATAAAAATGTAGCAGATGTAAACGTGTGGCATGATGTTCAGTCACTGAACTGGAACAGCACTTTGGCTCATGGAATAAAACACCAAGTGCTATCCAGAAGACATACTCTTATAAACACACACACACTCTCAGATTAAAATGTAAATATTTTGATTGTACAATACAATTTCCTGCATAGATATACACTGGAGTTTGACAATTATGTCAGAGGAAAGTTTTTAAAAAAATGGCAATACTTTAATGAATCTATAAATGTACTGGAATGTTGCCAAGACTGGATCTACGTTTTCTGCTATTAATGATAAGAATACATGGAGTATGAGAAAATTAATGAAAACTTCTCCGGTCAAGTCTTATATGATTTTTCAAGCATGTTTTTAACAGATATGAAATTTAAAAAAAAACAATTAAATTTATTTTCACTAATGGTGAATGTCAAAATATTGCAATGGGGAAATGTAGTAGACTGCAATCATTTTGGAAAATAACCTATTTAAGACCCAATAACTCTTTTTATGTAACTTTAATTAAAGCTTTCACAAGATATGTATTAACTAACAATTAAACATTGATAAAGCTCCTATATAAACCACCTGAAAACTATAATGGTAATTTCTCAGCATATCCGATTAAATTCAGTTTGTTTTATTAATTCATGCAAGAATTTTTTTTTAAACATCAGAGAGCAGAAACCTTCCTCCCTTAAAATAACAAGTCTTTCATTATTCACACCTCATTTCTAATGAAGAAATGGTCTAAAGATAGACATTGTATTACTAATAAGTGTACTACATAGCAACTAAAATGTACTTCATTGTTTTGTATTAAAAATTGATGAAGCTAATGCATAAGGCCTAGAGTAACTATTTTTGCATTAAAAAATATATATAATATTATATAAAAAAAGGGTTCTAGTTACCCACCTTCCATTTTTCTTTGGAAGGGATGAAATACAGTTTGGCACAGACGTGGCAGCCTAATAGATGAAATCTGCTTACAAGTAGTGACACTAAGGACCAATACAGAATCAAACATGGTGGCGAACAGCATTCAAAGTCATGTATGTTCTCACACACAATGAAATGAATAAATGATACGACAAACAATTTGTATCAAAAGTTGATGCTCTTGGTAAATATAAATATATTAAATCTTTCGATGATAAAAATCAACAATCATTCGTAACTTAAATACATTTTCACATAGATGATGATAATGATTCAGTGAATGATGATTTACATGAATTGATGATATGTAATCACTATACAAATATACATGAAGGATGAAAAAGGATGAAATTTTATCCATTTACAATGAGGTGACAAGTGAAAACAAGTAATGCAGTAGCAATTCCCCCTCAGAGATGTATGTACCATACCGACCATTGTAATCGGCTAGTCCAAATCATCACCAAGGGATGAAAGCTTTAATAATTTATCAACTTACAATGAGGTGACAAATGAAAACAAGTAATGCAGTAACGTTTCACCCCTAGATGGATATACTAAGTTCAGTTCAGTTCAGTTCATCAAGGGGTGAAAGTGTCAATAATTTATCAATGTCCAGTAAGGTAACTAACACCTGATAACAAATGCAATAACGTTTCACCCCTCGATGAATGCAGTAACCTGTCCATTCAATTCGTGTCGACTAGTCCAACACCCAAAGGAGGCGGCTTCTGAAAATTTGCAATAAGGGCTGTTATGTTCGTGTTATGCTTAACCTATTTGGGTGCACACAAAATTTAGGGCATCATTTACACAAACACGAGCAGATTACACAAAAATGTAAATGGGTTACCTAAATTTGTTTTTGTGTAACCATTTAGCAAATGTTGAAATCTCAGAGGCTTAAGGGGTGAAACCCTTATTAGGGGACCCATAATAACAAATGGAACATTTAAGCCCTACATGAATGCCCTATCCTGGGCCCATATTTTTGATGCCATTTTAGTGCTACGAAATCGTAAAACCATCGTAGGTTCTGACGTCACTACCGCAAACGCTATAGTGACGTCATAGTTTACGATGGTTTTGCAATTTCGTTGGTTAAGACTGCTTCGAAAATATGGGCACTGTCCATTATATTTAGGTTGACTAGTCCAAAACCTCACCATGGGGTGAAAGTGTTAATAATATATCAGTGTACAATTAATGCGGCGACACATGATAACAAATGCAATAACATTTCACCCCACTAGATGAATGCACTGTCCTGTCTTAATTTATTCATGTCGACTAGTCCAAAATGACATCGAGGGGTGAAGGTGTTAATTAATACGAGTTCTATAATGCACAAATGCAATGAAGCGCTCTAGAAAAGAGAAGATGAGCTCCAAACATGAGGAAATCAATTAAGACGTCGCTGGAATAATAGTTTTCTCAGTCCATAACAGTCGGGTCCCTTCCTCAAGACTTGTGCACTATGACGCCTGGCCTGTAGTACTGTGGAGGGATGGGGTGATTCATTGAAATGTTTTGCATGGAGTAGTTCTCTGTGTACGTTTTGTGACAAACGCTGGGCAGTGAGTGAAGCTTAGCATAGCACACGGGGGAGTCACGGCCCGAACTGTCCGATTTGCTCCCTTCGTGGTCGCTACAGTCTTTGTCGCTCCCCTCACTCCCAGCGATGGGCTGTTTCTCGTCTGCCTTTCGTTCGTCAAACAAAATCCTGTCACCTTCTAAGTGACGAATGGCTTCCACAATTGTTTCCAAATTTTTACGGGACATTGATGTTCGTAAGGTGACATCAGAACCAACTTTTTCCTCAGAATCGGAGAGAGAGACTTCTCTTGTACATGGTTCTTTCTGTAAAATAAACAAGAGGAGAAAGTAAATATTAGGATTCATATTTCATGGGCGCAACATATAGTACAAGACACACCACTAAAATCAACAAACTAGGGCTAGCTCTGGCACTTGCTAAATTCGCCAACTGCCAAATTTTACTGACATTTTTTAAAAGAAAATAACCATTGATTTCTGCAATGTTTTAAGTTTAATAAACAATTTGGCAAAAAGATTTGTTCACCCAGAGTTACACCTGACAACCACCCGTATCTGTTTTCTCAGGAATAGACCAACAACTCTTCTTCATTTGAAGGTATTTGCTCAGCAGGCATCAAGGGTTTAAAACATGGGAAACACTTTTTTTCAGTTCGGTGTCTCATGAATCATTATAACCCAAGAACCCATCTATCGGTATAAATGGTAATGGTGAATTATGTTACTTGATAACGTGTGACATACTGTCCATTCCATGACTATGCTAAATCACTTACCAACAAGTTACCAACAATTATTACAATCAAATTCCTTGATTTGAAAAAATAAAATAAAAGGTATGATGCTAGTTTTTGGTTTTCCATATTATATATGAGACGGAGACAAAACTTCAAATTATGTTTATCTTCCAAAGTCCCACAATTCCATGACACATGACTCCAGACTACTGTAGGCTAAACCCTGGTTTTAATATATTTAAATGTGTAACATAAAAATCAACCCCCAATGACAGGATAAGAACCACAGACCAGCAGTATGAGATATCAGCACTCTACCAAATACACCATCAACTCGGTTGGTAGAGCACTGAACTCCCATACTGACAGTCTGTAGTTCAAATCCCCTCAAGAGTGGGTTGATTTATATGTTACACACATTTAAAAACTTTAAAATCTGGTTTCTGTTTATAGTGGTTAGGGTTCCTATGTTATACACATGTAAGCAACAGTACGCACCACAACAACGGAGTCATCTTTCTTGTGCATCTGTGCCTGCACGTGGGCGGCGAGGTGGCGCAGGTGTTCAGGGTAGAGCTGGGTCTCAAGGACGCGTGTGCGTTCCTCCAGCATCATGCGCAGCCAGCGCTCCTGGTCGAGCTGTCGGCGCAATTCGATCATCTCACGCTGCAACTCCTCGGCAGCGTCCTCACTGCCATCCATCGAACTTCCCAGACTGATGCCTTCGTCAGATGATTCTAATAGTAATATCAAAAACATATATATCAAAGGTCTGCTTACTTACAAACACTAGGCTACAATAGTTTGTAAAATCACACGTCAATCAGAGGTAAACATTACTCCCCTAGAAATAATCTCAGAAGAGAGATAGGGAGAGAGTGACAGCTCCCCATAAATGGTGAGATCCGGTCTTCCGCGAGCAACACATAATTCATTAAATGAAATTAATATTCGTGCACAATTTTTTAGCAGCATGATTCATCTTTTAAAAAGAAGCTTGGCTACAATAAACCTAATTATACTCATACAAATTTCTGTTGTCAACCCCCCTCTATGAACTGCACTGGAACCTAATTTCATACGACCACAATCAAATTTCCCGACTATAAACTATACTGGTATTCAATTATACACGACCAACACCAAATCCTTGTGTAAATGTGAGTCAATATGCACAGTTAAAGGCTGCTGTGTTACCTGTGTCGCGTTTCTTGCGTTTGGGCGGCGGCGACCCATTGTAGGCTTCCTCCTGGACTCGCTCCATCTCCATCAGCACGTTCTTGAGGTGCGCGTTCTGCGCAAGCAGCTTCGTCTTCTCCTGCTCCAGGTTGTGCACATGCTCAGATGTCTGCTGCAAGATGGCCGCCTGCAAAACAAGAAACACATCTCAGCATGGTATCACTTTTGTAAAAGTTAGTTGGGCTTAAAACAACACAACCAGAACAAGTAATAGGAAAAATTTGCTAGTCAAATTTCTTTTAAAGAAAATGTTGCCTGGCATGATGAATTATTCATCAGCTACTGGATGTCAAAGCTGTAATTTCCGCACACAACCTTCAATGGATGATACCTTTCTTTTTTATTACAAATAAAAAATGTCAGCACAAAGAAAAATAACCAAAGGCAAAACATCCAGAAACTGTAACTGTTAATGGGAGTCTTCAAAAAGTATGGGGTTACTCTGAGTCTTCAAAGAGTATGAGGTTACTGTGAGTATTCAAAAAGCATGGGGTTACTGTGAATATATGAAATTTTTTTCTTGCATTAGTAAAGTCTGTAAATTATATAAATCTGAATTTTTGTTTAATCCATATCATTGTTTTTTCATTCTTCACCATAAAAGGCAACTCCAAGTGATCACTTGCACACTTGACTGCCTTGCAATAAATTGTTTACTAAATATTACTTCAAAATGCTGGCCTAACACCGTATCAGGAGAGTGATCATCGACGGACAGGTTAAGGATGCAAAGCAAAGTTTCTAGGGGGTTCAAGGGGGTATGCTCCCCACAACATTTTTTAATTACATATCATGAAATCAGGGCTAGCTCTGCCACTCGTTAATTTTAAACACAACCGACAAATTTTATTTTAATTTGACAAAATAATTTTATGTAATGATTGAGGTTTAAAAAAAAAACAACTAATGGTGAGTTCCAGCAATTTTAAGTTAAATAGAGCTAAAAGTTAAATAGAGCTGGCACCGTGAAATGCACTTTCCTGCATTCTACAAGTAAAATTCATCTCTGCCGTAAGATTATTACAAAAAAATATACCCGCTTTGAATGGTGAATATAATCAGCATTGCTGTGTTTCATAAAGGACAGCATTAATACTGCCAGATATATCAGTCATGGAGCACTGGTTGAGATGTGAACAAAATCCAATGTGTCCACAGAGGGGGTTTGATCCTACAACCCAACTCTTCAGATAATCATTATATTAACAGAACAACACATCAGCAACACAAAACTTAAATTCACTGTACACAGGTTTTTAGGAAGGAAATGTTTTACTTAATAACACACTCAAAATGGCATCAAACATATATTGAGTTTCAAAATATTCTCAAATATAAACATTTTTGTTTTAATATTATTATTTTTAAATATTTCTGTTGTAATTACGGTAATAATCTTTATTTCAGATATTTTACCCATTTACAAAAGTGACAAACATTTTTTTTTAAACAATATTTACTGTTGTTTGTGATAACATTGGTGATTGATCAACAGATGGTTCTCATATTAATGCTGTTTAATTTATAAGCTGTATTATAAACAGCTACATTGCACCACACCACACAGCCACTCAAAAACAACACACATATATATGTGTATGTAGGTGGGATGACATGGACTCCCCTCACTTCCTTTTAGCATGGCTGCAAAAACATACACACACATGTAGGGCAACAAACAGACTGAATACAGCTGATACGGCCTGTGACCCACATACCAACGATCAGAGCTGTTGGCTCCATGCAGTGCAGCCAGGACGTCCCACACCAGAAGCCACAATGAGGCTATGTGAGTGGGTACTGGGTACACAAGCCTAGAGGCCTGCCTCATCCTGTCTGTGCATGAATGGTCATGACTTTCGGCTACATGGGTGTGCAGTGGGCTTCTTCCCACACTCGGCTTCACGAATTAACATATCAATGCCCCACTGGCATGCTGGGAATTTGACAATGAATGACTTTTTAATGGCACCACCAAACCAAACCGGTTTCAAGGTTTCTTTAACTGGCAACATACCAGAAAACAAACCCATAGCTTATAGGGTTGATATATTCTGTGTTTACGTATTTTTATGTCATTGATAAATGGATTAAAAACTAAATAAAAAACTTACAGACACATTGCTAGTCACTACTGACTACAGAATTTGGCATATTTAGATAAATTAGCTGAACTACATAGGGCAGGATTTAGCTCAGTCAGTTGAGTGTTCGCTTGAGGTGCTGGAGTCACAGGATCAAACTACCTTGGTAGACAATTCAACTGTCTGGTCACCTTTTTACAGAGCCCTCAAAAGTACCCGGTCTCCGGCGGCAAATCGCCGCCTGAAACAGCTTTTGCTGCCACCTACTTTTCGTTGATGGTGAAAAAAATGTGCTTTCTCTTCTTTAATAAAGTCAATTTTTCAAATGTTTCTGGGGAGGGCCCCCAGACCCCACGCTTTGCCCCCTGCTATCATCACTGTTGTAGCCTGCTACTTCTTAAACTATTGAGGGCGCTGAAAGGTTGTGGTATGTGCTTTCCTTTCTGTTGGAAAGTGCACACGAAAGATCCCTTGCTGCATTAGGAAAAGTGTTGTGCGTTTCCTCTGATTTACTAGTCCGATTTACTAAACATTCAACATCCAATAGCTGATGATTAATTAGTCAATGTGCTCCAGATATAATGGTGTCATTAAACAAAACAAACTTTAGTTTATATATTGTTTGATATATTATTATGTACTACAAGAACCAGACAGAGAAGAAACATGTGGCCACCATGTAAGATACTCATTTTGTCTCAACCGTAAAAAGAATTGACCAAAAATTGTGAAAAGCTTTAAGGGTTTGTGAAAAGTCAGGGTACTTACAAGCCTTTCCATCAGTCGTTTAAATTGTATGTGTGTGTGTTTCTGTCTGTCTCTCACTATGTCTCTCACTCTGTCTCTCTCTCTCTCTCTCTCTCTCTATATATATATATATATATATCTCACTAGTAGATGAAGGATAAATACTAGAACACTTTTCACTTTGT
>JAECMU010116762.1:0-22634 GCA_016106625.1 Dracogyra subfuscus
TGCAATAATGACGTCGTTTCACCGGTCCTAGCTTACCCTGTAAACGTTAAATATATAGAGACTATTATACGGGCTTGTGATTTTAGGAAACGAGTGTCAGGATTTTTATATTGCTCGAGCAAATGTTTCAATCACAACTAGTAGAAGAAGACGACGAATTGATATCATATTTCGCATACCCATGCTATTACATCGCTTCCCAAAATTACGTCGTTATACTAGTTATAACAAGTGAGCGTCGTATGATTTTGTTTAACTCGGTTATGTTGAATCATGTGGACAATAAGACGTCATTTCGTTGTCTCCTAGTTGTGGTTGAAACATTTTGAGACAGTCCTTGTTATTCATAAAAACATAACAATATGTGCATGTCTGAAAAAACATACATGTATTACCCACTTTCGTTCGAGCAATATACAAATTCTGACACTTGTTTCCAGGTCCAGGGGATAAAAACAGTATTTTAACAGTTCGTTAGTTATCTCCCGTTTGTAGCAGGGTAAGTGAGATTTGGGACTGCCTATTTTAATCGTGATCAAAGAATTCAAAGTGCCATCCAATGATAGGCTATTTCTGAAGTCTGTCTTATGGATGGGCAACCCCAGTAGCTCCTGTTGAAGGCTGTAATCGACTAAATACCGTGCAAATCCTTACGAACATAAAGTGATTTTCATTGGCTGATAATTAGCCAGCTGCCAATAGACGTTCATGTCAGAAAAACAGGGCTTTTAAATAAAATCGAGCGAGTGCAAGTTTTACTAAATTGTTGTTACCGAACAGTGCATGTTCGATATATTGTATTACTATTTGCCGGTAACGAACACAGATATCCTGCATTTCATTCACCTCTAAACTATAAACTACGATTATGAAATATTTCTATTTAAAAAAGAGTGAGATTGTAGTAGCGTTCATGAGATCGTGATCTCTGTTACAAATGCGCGAGACTCATGCCAAATGCGTGGAAGTTGACAGGTATGCATTCCTTTCGTAAAACCAGTACAACACACAAACTCGAATACTAATATCTATATATTGAATAGATGTACGTGACTTTACCTGGTACGCCGGTGTTTTGAAGACCACACGATTTGCAGCAGCGTCGGCGAACGACTTCTTGGTAGCAGTAAATTGGTTCATTGGTAACCAAAGTTTCACAAGTCTTATTAAAAAACACTATTCCGGGCTCGTCACCAAACGGACACGTTTCTGAAAATGAAGAACTTATTAGAAGTAAAAAGAATGCGAAACACTCTTACTTTACAATTACTGTTTCCATTTCGTGAAATTCGAATCAAATACATTCAGAGTGTTTTGCATATCTCGGTAATTATCTGTGCAGGGTAAAAAAAAGAACAATTGACATTGACACTGAATAATTCGTCAATGCCTATGTCATGACAGTCATTCATTTTAAACGTATCTTCAATATTATCAATAAACAAGGAAATAACAAAAGGGATAAATGTTCACCTTGTTTTACATCAACACAGCGTATAGCATTATGCGATTGTTGTTTTTCGTTTGTTTGATTTTTAATTGTTTGTGTGTTATTGTTCTTGTCTTTTGTTGTTAATTATTAAGCTTGTCTCAGTGTTTCACGTTTCCTCCTGTTTGATTGTATACCTAGGTTTTCCAGTTAGTTACAATTCTGGGTAGTGATATCAATACACAATACATAATTAATCAAATTCAAAATTCAAAACTATTTTATTTGTTCTTGGGTTAATCTCTCTATAACAATGAGTACATGTATATAACATAAACAAAATTATGTTTTTGATTTTTATGTATTTTCTTGTTTACTTACCATCAATACTGGGTGCATCTGGAGAATACACACACAGGCCATTTATACACCACTGGAAATATAGCAAAATTGTATTACAATAGCGTACAGAAATGAGAGAAATGTTTGTTTAAGGAAACCCCAGCACATTACGCCTATTTAGTGTCTGATATGCCCTTCATTATGTTAACAAACAGCAAACTGTTTTCTGATATTATATTTACCACAAGAATAAATCCATTTTTCCAAACAGAAAATGTGGACATATTCTAATCCACCAAACGACCCTCTGTTGCATAAGTCTGGATCTGGCCCTGAAATGTCAACCATGACACACCACTATGCGGTGTGTAATGGATATACCTAAAATTAAATTAGACATATGATCAATATTGATTGATAGAATTAATAGAAAGTTATTTATTTTAATATACAGCATAAGTACATTAAAAACCAATTGTATTTATTTATTGATTTTGAACATACAAGTTAAAGCTGCAAATTATACCAGTCCAGCAAATAAAAATGGAATTCTATTATGCTAATCATCGTAAGAAACAAAGATTAGTTTATTTTCGTTCCCAATAACTCAAATTCAGGTAGCTGAACACTGATATACGTTTGAGTTTAAGGTTCTTTTAAAACGGTAATTCTTCGAAAACACACTCGTTTAGAGTCGCAAATATCAAATCTACATATATATTTTACATAAGATCAATGTTCAAACCTAAATGAATGCTTGACATAAATAAAATCAACATGGCTTCTGTACTGGAAATATTTATTAACTTTCTTATGGAATATACAAACTATACCATGAAATGACCACACTAATACTTTTTAAATTTGTTTTTCGTAATGGGGCGATCACACTTGCCCGAATGAGCTTCCGTTTGTTTTCCGTATACGAAAGTGGTGTTTTTTTAAACTGGCCAAATGTTCCTCCGAATGTGTTTTCCACAATGTATCACCGAATGCTTTTCGTTTGTTTTCCGAATGTTTTCAGTATTGTTTCATAATGCTTGCAGAATAGATCGAATACATCCCGCATGTTGACTTCGAAAGGTTTCCTTTCCGAACGCTTTCCGTATGATTTCAGAACACGACGAATCGACCTAGAATGGGTTCGAAAAGCATACGGAAAATATTGTGCATTCTGGAAGTGTACGAGCAGTTCGGAAAATGTTCTGAAAGAATACTGGAAGGGTTCTGGCTATTCGTTATACATTCGGCGGCATAAATGAAAACAAATGCAGAAAGGATACTGAAAACGTTCGGAAAGCATTCGTCATGTTCTAGGTCCATACGGAACACAGCACCTCCAAATTTTTATTCTGAACTAGACGCATGCTTCCCGAACGTTTTCCATACATGCTGTATGCTCCTAGAATGCTTCCCGAATACTTCCCGAATACATATGGACGCCACATTCGGATGGTCAATGAACATTATTATTTTGAACATGCACAACAAATATTTGGAGCTACCGAATGCCGTTCCGTATGCATCCGAACAGAGCGAACAGCCAGTATGCTCATAGAACACACCGAATGCTTCCCGTAAGGGCCGATCACACTGGCCCAAATGCCATTCCGTTTGTTTTCCGAATAGGAATTTGGGTGTCCGGGGAGCGAATGGATCATATTCGGGAAACATTCGGTGTGTTCTATGAGCATACTGGCTGTTCGCTCTGTTCGGATGCATACGGAACGGTGTTCGGTAGCTCATTCGGGCCAGTGTGATCGCCCCATAATAATGGATTTGGCGGCACCCACTGTTTACGTCGAATGGAAACACAATATATTTTTGAGCTAATTGTGCAACGTTTATATGGGGGGTCGCTTAATGTGCAGTTATTTATCACAAATGCGGGTGAACTATTTCGTGGTATTTGTGTCTGAATTTTATAACATTTTACAAATCTTTTACGTGTGATTTCATCAAAGTGGTTGCCTGAATAACCAGGTTAGTTGCAGAAAAGTAGTGCGGGGGAAGCGAAACTTAAGATGTTATAATACAGTATTTATATATAATTAAACAAATTTGTCTTGATGAACCGAAATGTTTTTAGCCACTACTAAACCTCATTTGCCAAACTAACGTCATTTGGCATTCACCTGATTCAAATAATAGTGAATGAAAGTTTGCATTCCTACTCAACATAAGTCTCCATGAAGTTTACACAAACAATACTACAGACATATTTAAAGGTAAACAAAACAAATTGAGACATATATTGTTAAATTATGTATACTATATAAATTTAATTATATAATATGACCACAATTACTTTTTGGTTCAAGTATGAAGAAAAAGTAATTGCGGTTAATTCTTAACTGAACGATTGCCGTAATATGTATAGGCGCAAAAAAATGTAATTATTTCTAAGTAAATAATAAAAAATAAATATCTTAAAACATTTATCATCAAATTATATAGATTAAATCTCATTTTTAATACAGGTGTTTAAGACAAAATGCTAGAACAGCCAATGCATACAGCTTCACTTGCATTGTCACTGAGGTAATCGAGAATGCAGTACATGAAGATCAAAGTAGAACTGTGCGTGATTTAGTTGGCTGTTCCACCAGTTGCCTTCTTACCTGTAAAAAAAGAAAAATTAACCTTTGTTTAAAACAATGTCACGAATTCCGCCTCACCTTTTTGTCACCGCACGTTGTCCCTCTAGCCGCGTCATACTTAGAACAATAAGTGGGTCGCTCTGGAATTCGGCAGTACATGGAATAGCATATTCCACTGATACCACCATTTTGTAACGTAAGGCCCTGAAATAATATGAAAACAATACCATTTATTCATGTAAAATTGACAGTTTCAAAATAATATGATTTTTAAATACAATACGCTGAATTATTAAACTGCTATTGTTGGCATTGGTAAATATATTAAGACCCTGTGGTAGTATTAAAATAGTAGCCTTTCTTAAGTCCAATCAAAGGAGTAACACGAATTATTTACCTGTTCATGGATTAGTATGTTACGTATTGTTGGGGGAAAATACATACTAGGAAGTAATGTCATCATGGATATCATCATCAATATCAATATATTCTGCTTGCTAAGCTGATTGATGATGACAGACCGGGTCAAAGTTCAACATTTTGTATGGCATATTTTGCTAGCAGTCAACCAATCAGTCCTTTGGAAAAAAGTTCGTTAATTGAATGAATGAATGAATGAATGAATGAATGAATGAATGAATGAATGTTTAACGACACCCCAGCACGAACAATACACTGGCTATTGGGTATCAAACTGTGGTAATGAAAAATCAATGTAAGATCAAAATAAATATAAAAATATAAAACAGTTAAATTAAAACACAGTGTAAAGAGCTGTGCAAAAATACAAATATCACAGTGAGATCATATTTAAAATTTATAATAAAATGCAGTATCACGAAGCAACTGTAAAATAAGGTCTGGATGGAATCGAAAGGATTCCATGTCATGTCATGTCATGTCATAGGGTTTAACGTGCACTTTCAGAGTAAGCTGTTGTAGCGCACGCCTGTCGTGGGCGCAAGTGCTTGCGTAACAAGCATTTTCGTCCAAGACAGAAAGCTGGGGGGGGGGGAGGAGGGACCGCCTGCACTGGCAAAGTCGAGGTTAAAGTCGAGAGTAAAGACTCGACATTATAGGTACCCCAAAAATAGACTCAACTGATGAACATTTAGTCATTGGGCAGAAACCAGCATGCCATCAATGGGCTCAACACTCTCTATCATGGAATTGGAAACATTGCCCTTGTATTCCTTTTAAGTCATTAACTTTAGGAAATAAAGTAATATAGTTTTGTAGGAGGCAACATGGAGCTGCATTAGTACCATGCACAACAATTAACCCATTTCCACTTAGTGAACGGTAATAGTTTTGATGTCGGATATTGATAGAAATCAAAAATGATAACGTAACATTATCAATGCAACATTATATCAACAGTATATGAGGGAACTTTGATCAATTTGCGACTGTTTAACCAGCATGAACGCCCGCAAATGATCAAATACACGACAGTTATCCCTTACATATCATCCGAATGTTGAACAAATGTTCGATATTTTTAAAAGAAAAAAAGTTACGATTTGCACCTAAACCATCACTAGTTTCCTCCCAATTAAACAAATAGGCTGTCATTATTTGTTGCTGACACAATTAAACTCTATATCAGGACTAGAAATCTCCCAGAGGTATCCCCATGAAGTGACAAACCAACTGTCTAGTGGGTGTTGTGTTCAACCATTGTGGCTTGCCTTGGCTCGTGGACTAAACGCCTCTCTGCAGGCCAGCTAATGTGTAACATGCTACTTGAACAATCAGGTACACACTATACAGGACATTTTGGAAAAACCTAATATCATCTGTGTGAATTTTACTTTAACATGCGACAGTGAAAATTACTGTACTAAATTTCACAATACGAAAACGAAAAACACCAGTACCTGACAGAGTTTTGATTCTGGACCGCGTATCTTTTTACATTGGTCATCAGGGCTGTACATCTGTCCTGGCAGGTCATAGACTAGAGGAACATTCGCTGTTGTTACCTTCTGTGTCAAGCACTTTACTCCATAACTGAGATACAAATGAAACAAAACCCAAGAACATTACATCTGAAACTTGGTGCATAGTTCTGCAGACATATCCACTTATACATCATTCAATCAGCTCATTAACATATTTATCAGCCCATGTAACTATGCAATCTAGTCAGTACAACCAGTCAACCAACTAGCCAACTAGCCAACCAGCCAACCAGCCAACATCGAACTATCCCACTTATAGTCCGTCTGCGTTAAATGTGAACGGAATGAGATTTAACCAGTGCTTATTCATGGCAATTTGTAACGAAGCATGTTCATTTACACTGACATTTAAACTTTTTTATTCGAGCTGATAAGCGTTTGAAACATAATAATACATTTACATGATTTAGTTATTGCGTTACTTGTCAATTCACCGGTTACCTTTTGACGCAAACTGACGGTAACCAGTTAACTAACCAGTCGCCATGTAGTCACACAACTACTCAGTGACCATCTAACCAGTCAACCACTCAGTCACCATCTAACCACATAGCCAATCAGTCACCATCTAACCAGACAACAGCTTAGTCACTATCGTGCCAGAGAAACAGTCACCATCTAACCAGACAACTACTTAGTCACTATCTAATTAGACACCAAATCAGTCACTATCAAACCAGACAATAATTCATTCATCGTGTAAGCAGACAACCAACCACTCAGTCACCATTTCGGTAGACAGCCACTCAGTCACCATCTATCCACACATCCACTCAGTCACCATCTAGTTGAACAACCACTCATGCACTATCTAACCAGACTACCACTCAGTCACCATCTAGTTGAACAACCACTCATGCACTATCTAACCAGACTACCACTCAGTCACCATCTAACCAGACAGCCACTCAGTCACCATCTAGTTAATAAATACATACATGAAGAAACCATCCATTCAGCGGCCAACCGGGCGTGTGTGTGTGTGTGTGTGTGTGTATGTGTGTGTGTGTGAGAGAGAGAGAGAGAGAGAGAGAGAGAGAGAGAGAGAGAGAGAGAGAGAGAGAGAGAGAGAGAGAGAGAGTGGGTTAATCGGAAATTACCTTGTTTGCATTAGTGATGCCAACAGATTCTTGAAGTACGAAACTGAGCAGGACGAGAAGAGCCAGGGGTTGGTCATGTTAGGATCTGTTCTAGATCCACTGGAGGCAGCCATGATGTATTGGTCTTCTCCTGTGCATGTGTTGGTATCACCATCGTGTTTAGATCCCAAACTGAATAACAAATAAAACAAACATCAAGAATAGAACAGCCTTACAGCTAGAGCGCATTGATTTATTAATCATAAGATATTAAATATTTGATAATCTAGACATTTGATAATCTAGACATACTGTCTAAGCACGTTAAGCACTAGTTTGTTTTGATGTAAGAACATCCAAAATGACACCATTTCCATTCAAAACTATACCGCACCCACACCGCGTTAATGGAAACATAGCTTTAGCGAAACGCCAGCCGCAGTGAAATAATCATATATGATGTATATGCCCCGAAACGCAAGCCGCAGTGAAATAATCATATATGATGTATATGCCCCAAAACGCAAGCCGCAGTGAAATAATCATATATGATGTATATGTCCCAAAACGCAAGCCGCAGACGTATCAGACGAAAGTCAGACCGCACGCACGCGCCGCGTCCATTCTATATTTGCCTTAACTGACCTGTGTCCAAGTTCATGAGCCGCAGTCAGTATCCGCTGAAATCCTTTGTCCTCGATTACCGAAGTGCTTAGTCCTGACGGTTTGCACATTGTAGAAACGTAAGCGATTCCTAAGGAGTAAAAACAAAGAAATGAAATATAGATTCTCCATAAAGAGCTGACCGGCCTCGGTGGCGTTGTGGTTAGCCATCGGTCTATAGGCTGGTAGGTATTTGGTTCGGATCCCAGTCAAGACATGGGCTTTTTAATCCAGATACCGACTCCAAACCCTGAGTGAGTGCTCCGCAAGGCTCAATGGGTAGGTGTAAACCACTTGCACCGACCAGTGATCCATAACTGGTTCAACAAAAGCCATGGTTTGTGCTATCGTGCCTGTGGGAAGCGCAAATAAAAGATCCCTTGCTAATCGACATAAGAGTAGCCCATGAAGTGGCGGCAGCGGGTTTCCTCTCAAAATCTGTGTGGTCCTTAACCATATGTCTGACGCCATATAACCGTAAATAAAATGTGTTGAGTGCGTCGCTAAATAAAACACTTCTTTCTTTCTTTCCATAAAGAGCTGGTCAATTTGTATACTCCGAGACCACTGAAACCATTAGTTTTCTCAAATCGGCTTTATTCGAATTTTATTTACTGGACTTTCTGAATTGAGTGTATATATCCAAATAGTTGACTGATTCCACCTACCATTGCCATTAAATATTAAAATATAAGATAACTGCTGGGGATATAGTTTTAAGAAGAGATAACAGCGACGTACTGTGCTAAAAGCTTACAATAAAATAAATATATGTCACTTTTTTCTATAAGAAACAAACCTTCAGACTATAATAAATGGAATTCATTTTACTGTATTTTATCACTATACCACTATCACATGTACATCAATACGTGTATGGAGAGATAGAGTCACAGGCAAACAGACACGGTCAGACAGAAGTACACACACAGAGTGGGCGATATATACATATATGATTTGAGCAAATGTTTCTTTCTAATGATGAATTGAAACATGTAAAAGGACGTTATTTCTTAAAAATTGTTTTAAATACATATATACTGTACACTTGTTTTCTTTTATAATTATATATATATATATATATATATATATATATAGAGAGAGAGAGAGAGAGAGAGAGAGAGAGAGAGAGAGAGAGAGAGTAGAATCTCATTGGCTCGATCGCCCAACGGTCGAACCTACCGAGAATAAAATCTCATTGGCTCGATCGCCCAACCGTCGAACCTACCGGTATTCTCGAATCAAGAACAATGTCCCGATATTTCTCTCTATTAAACTCTTTTATTTTAGTGCTGATTGATCGAATATCCCTGGAGTCGAACAAAAGCTTTATCTCGGACCAGTTTATTGGTCCGAAATGTAAAATTAATCAAATGGCGAGTCTAGGCAGGCCTCGCCGGTTTCCTTTAATCATTTTAATTGCTACTCTACGCATGAGCGTCGGCATATTTATTTTTGAACGTGAAATACAGAAGAGATCAATGTAATGGAGTGATTGCAACAATAACAGATAAAGGGCCTCCACCTTAATTTTTTCTCCACGTTGCCACTATGTCGCAAAAGATTCTACAACTGCATAATAAAGAACGATCTTTTAAATTAATAAATATTTATAAATACAGACTACCAGTGACTTTGTTATTTGTTGATTTAACGGTGATAAATAGTAGTTAAAAATATATACCTCATCCAACATTTGACGGCGTCATCTCGCCCAAGCCAGTTTTACGGAAATATGCGAAGTGTTCCGAATGGTTTTTGTGTTACAGAAGCACCCGACAACTGCCGAATGCATGGTTCGAACTACTCGATGGGTCGAACAGACTTTGATGCACCAACAGTGTTCAGAGAGAGAGAGAGAGAGAGAGAGAGAGAGAGAGAGAGAGAGAGAGAGAGAGAGAGAGAGAGAGAGAGAGAGAGAGAGAGAGAGAGACTAACCAATTCTGTTTCTTGCTTTATTCCCAGCAACAATCCTGTACAAATCATACCTAAATGACACACAAATTACATATATTTAAAAATCTGTAGACAAATATTGAATACTGACATGTGCTAACGATTCTCTCAACTTTAATAATCTCAGTACATTTTGTAAATGGAAGTTATATAATAATATAATTTGGAAAATAAAATTAATATAACAGGTTTCTATTTTAATGTTTTAATGTATTGTGTGTTTGTTTTGGTGGTTGTAATTTTGAGTAAAATCGAGGAATTATACCATGTGTGATACATTTCTGATACCATTTTCTAAGGCAATGGTGTAAAATAAAAACAATGTTGCTCACGTTGTCATATATATCAAGTAGCTACCTGTTTTAACAGGTCACCTTTTCATTCTCGCAAATAATCTAACTTGGTTCTATAATAAAGTCATGAACTAAGTATTTTATAGTATATACACCACGTGGTACCAAAAAACAAAACCCCATTCCTAGTTCCCAGTCATTTTTTTGAATTATTGACATAATTCGAGTTACATTTTTATACTGTTTTGTTAATGCTTAAGCATGCTTTCCTGGCTACACATTTCAACTATGTGGGCTATCTGCTGCTAATGAAAACATATAGCGGGTATCCTCTCTATGTCTATATGTCATAATTAAAAATGGTTGACATCCAATACCCGATGATTAATTAATCAATATGATCTAGTGGTGTCGTTATACAAAACAAACAAACAAAATCGAACAGGATTGGGTGGGGGGCAATGTGTTGCTTTTAGAGATCGGGGCAGGTCAATGTCCATCTGGCACTTGCTCTACCTCTCGCTTCCAACAGCAATAAAAACCTAATTACGCACATTTGTGGCCTTAACCCTACCTTGTAAACAGCATCACGTGATCATTGTCAGGTAGTGACGTGTTAGCAACCCAGGCTTTCAAGTCCTGCAGTGCTGTTAGAGAATTCACCTCGCCACCTGATGACGTCATCAGAACACTGTTTTCTGTCCAAGGAGCTTGATCACGAGCCTGTTAATTCATTTTTAAAGAGTCAGTCTATATAGTTTACAATAAAAAGACATATCGTTTGCCAAGTTATTATTCATTTCCTTATTAAATCGACGCAAAACCAATTCGAAAATAAAGGACCGTTTCTAAGCTATAGGTCCATACTGGGTCATCAAATTAAATCCCATATACAACATAGTAGCATGCTTGGCTAATGCTGACTGTGGAACGTTTCAATCAGTATAGATATAAATACTACAACCCCAAACCCTTAAGGAAAAAAGAAACCAGGCGTTAAGCTGCTGGTTTTAGACATAACGGGACACGTCTTTGACTACCGTGGTTTCGCACAAACAAACAGGGGACAAAACATTTGCATATTAAAGTTGTGAATACCTTGAATAATTTGATTAATATAAAGTGCTGATCTGTTAAAGCATGATTGGTTTTGAGATATAATTATGTTTCGTTGCACATATACACACCTCTGCTACGACGTAACCCGTCAGTCTAATGACCAGACGTTGATCCAAGCCAGTAATACTCTTGTATCGAAGGTTTACCTGAAGATTAAAGAAAATAGTAAACAGAAGAACTATGTACTGGCAATAAACACAAGCAAAACTGTGATCCACAAAAACCTACTCTGAAAACCTAGTTGTAATGAAAACGCTTGCTTATTTTCTTGTTCTTTTTCTCTTCTTGCTTATATCCATTGGGGACTCCACTTATAACCAATCACAGGACTTGTGGTGTTCGCTTCTCTATCAAACGTTGGCTGCACCTCGAACTTTGATCCAGCCGGAAGTTATTTGGTTTAGTACTACCTTAAGGTATTCGTGATTCACATGAAGCATGTCGTATACCTTTAGGATAATTCGGAATTTTTTCAAATTATTTTTAAATCACTGGCATGATTCTGCAAGTAAAGTTTTGATTGGTGAACATGAGCTCCAACTGGCTGCTGTTAGATCCACATGTAATAGTGGAGCTAATTTGAATTAGATTGGTGCTTGCGGTTCAAATAATTAACTATTATTATATGTGGAATTTTATTGTAGCGTTGTGCTAAAGCGCTCGTTTGATGCGCGGTCGGTCTGCGATCGACCCCCGTCGGTGGGTCCATTGTGCTATTTCTCGTTCCACCCAGTGCACCACGACTGGTATAGCAAATACCGTGATATGTGCTATCCTGTGGCATGGCGTATATAAAAGATCTCTTGCTACTAATGTAGCGGGTTTCCTCTCTGTGACTGTGTCAAAATAACTATATGTTTGACATCCAATGACCGATGATTTTTAAATGTATATACTCTAGTGGTGTTGTTAAACAAAGCACACTTTAATCCCTATAACGTACTAATACAAATCGATTTTTATTGCTAATAACATTAAAAATTTCTAATTAAATTAATATCATCTTGTTAAAGTGACGTAGTTAATGTTGAATTATTAAAATGCACAGTTCAAATGAATTTGAAAAATATAATAATTTTATTACGAATTATCATGTTTAGAGTTGCGACCATTTTTATTAATTTAAAGTACCCACTTAATTTGCAAGAAAATCGCTCATTATATAACATGATATTTGGTATCATGATATGTCATTAATATGTTGTATAAAAGTAGAAGTTGTTTTTAAAAGAATTAATCGTGAGATGCAGAAAAGTACTTGTATTTTGTAATATTTTGTTACATCGGAAACATGACGAGTAACACCATTTGGATTCATTTTAAAAATATTTAACTATTTTAAAACAGATTTTCGCTTTAGTTATGCTTGTGTCGTGTTTTTACTGACATGCTACTTAATTTCAACATACCCCGTTCATGACGTAGGCGAAATATTCCCGAATGTCTTGAAGCGCATGGACTCGTCTTGTGTCCGCAGTTAACGATGAATCTGTGCGATTATAATGCCTGAAAATAAATATAATATTATATACATTTAATGTACAACCAAACCTTCTGAAGTGATTTCTACCATTTGGTTCGTACCTGTCTCATGGTAGAATCAAACTACCAACTGTCAGCACAAAGTTCGTCAACGTTCTACTCTCACGACTTTCGCGACTGACAAGTTGTTAATCTGAGTGCTCTTACAACTCGATTCTCATTTATAACCCATTAGTTGTTAATCTGAGCACACCGTAAGTCGGGAGTTGGGGAAATTACAACACAACTGTCGAGTTGGCCAACTGTGTCGCAACAGTTGACAGTCTGTGACTAGCATTATAGACTACGATTGTCCAGTTGCTAGTCTGAGCGGTCTTGCGACTCGATTCTCGTCAAATATAACACCTACGACCGATTAGTTGTTATTTGAGCGAAACAGTTACTGTCGAAGTTGGTAGTGGTTGACATTACAACACAACCGTCGAGTTGGCATTATTAAACACTCAAAAGAAAGGAAAGACACCTAAGCACATTTTAAACTTGAGTTATTTGGTGACGTAAGTACTGGCATTGCAACGTTAAGTCTATAGAGTGAGAGAGGGAACGAGCTTCAGCTACAAAAGCTTCTACCAACAAAAACAAATAGCAATGGACAGAACAATGGGATATAACAGTATGGAATGTAACACAACACAACACAACACAACACATCACAACACAACACAACACAACACATAAAGGTACAGACAAAATACACACAGAAACAAAACAACCCGATAGAGTACATTATACAAAATAAACCTCGACCTCCACAACAACATTTTGTCCCTCTGGTTGGAATTGACTTATCTATTCATCACAGTTGTACTAGATTCAATCATTCTATTATTATTTAGTAAAACGGGAACCTTCGCAGATATTTAAGTGCGTGCACTGTACTCACCTTTGGTAAATTGAGTAGTCAATAACAGTTAGGACATCGATATAGTACGCTGTTGTCTCTCGTTTCTGTCGTGCATGTGTGGAAGGATTTAACAGAAGTGTGTCTTCATAGTCGGACTTTGTAACAGTATTTGAAATAATTTCTTCAAATGGAGCTGCAACGTAGATGTTTTGCAAATTGTTGTAGTTTGATAACATTTACACAAATTACGCACGCATATATAGAAACAAACAAGCCAATTTCGTCTTTAGTTCTTAAAATATAATTCAACACAATGACATTTTGCTGGTAGTACAAACCTAAGATATGCTGTCTTAAATTATAACCTGAGGAACAACCAAGCAGATGTTAATTACTAAAAAAAAATCAAATTGCCCTTATTATACAATATAGGATAATAAAATGAGAAAACATATAAAGCAAAGTAATATTCCTGAGCAGTACATTTTGAGTTTATTTTGAACGAAAACAAAACATACGTGCTTCTACGTAATCATCTCCGATAGGAACAATCGGCTGTTTTTCTACAATGTATTCTTCTTCATCACGTGGTGTCCCTCTACGGTCACGTGATTTGGGTTCCAGCGTATACTCCTTGCCGTGTAAAGATAAAATGCCTCTCTAGAAATACAAGAATATTTATTTTAACACCCCGGCATTTCGTTCACTGTTTTCCTGCGTACCATAAATGTTCTCTCACTGTATCTGCATAACACACACACGTGTATAATATTCTGATCGATTCTGAAAGTTGATAGGTGGGGGAAAACGGATTGTAACCGATGATCGAAGTAGTTCCAGTCGATTGTCAACGTCTCTCTCACCAGGCCGTGTCTAACATTATCATCAGCAGATAACAACTTTAACTTTGAATTATTTTAACATGCCCATATAACACTAAGGTTTTTCAGACATGTCTCTCCCGGGTCCTGTCCCTGGATAGCTACAGGCACGACTCGGGACAGAAAACCGGACAATAACTACAGCATTTGAATATTTTATACGGAATTTGTTCACAAACTGAATTGTTGACAACAACAGATTTGAACTTACTAATTGAACATGTCTGTTGTTGTCTTCACCGAAACAGGACACGGTCATTGCCGCGTCACGTGACTCGTCTTGAAACTGGGCTTCACGCTGAAATACACAACAAGATATCTTACTAAAACATGTTTGTCACAACACAAAAATAAGCCAGCATAAAAAACAACCAACAACAATACAAAACCCAATCAACAACAACATTTCTGTTATTTAATGCATTCACTTCTGACAAGTGAAAAAACTAAAATAATGAGATTAAAATAAAATGTGTATGCGTGTTTGTACATACTTTGAATGGTGCATAAATAATTGGGAGCTTATACCTATACGGGCGTACGTGTATGTTTATGTCTATATATTATGGAAGGATGAAAATGGGTGTGTATGTGTCTGTCTGTCTGTGAGTCCGTTGATGTATTGATTTTATTATTATATTATGTCGAGTTTAATTATTGCATACACAAATATTAACGCACTGGCGCAAGGGGGATAATTAAATTGTCTCATCCGTTACTGGGACTCGAACCTGTGACACCAAATTGCCTGCAACTTGCACACTTGCCACTTCTCAGCTATCGAAGTAAAGAAATTTGTTTTGTTTAACGACACAACTAGAGCACATTGATCAATTAATCATCGGCTATTGGATGTCAAACATTTGGTAAATTTGACTTGTAGTCATGAGAAGAAACCCGCTACATTTTCCCATTAGCAGCAAGGGATATTTTATATTTACTTTCCCACAGCCAGCTATCAAGTCATCCTTGTATGTATGTGTGTGTATGTGTGTCTGTGCGTGTGCGTATGTGTATATACTATATTTAATATACATTTTACATTAATAACCTCTTAATTCTAAACTATCAGACCTGGTTATCAGTCATCAGTTCCCTGACGATTGTTTTCCTCTTCTCCGTCCCGACCTCTCTGAACACAAACAGTGGAGCATTGGAATCGACGTCATCGTTTCGGGTCAGTTCGAGAGACAGAGTTTCGTTGTCCAGACGTACGGACACACCGACTCTTCTTGGAAGACGACAGCCTCTGCTTTCTGTGATACTTTGTTCGGAGACATGGACATACGCGATGTCAGCTGGAAGAAACAATTAGAAAACTTAATAATAATAATAATAATAATAATAATAATAATAATAATCACCATCATTATCATCATCATCATCATCATCATCATGTTAGTACACCTAGTCAAACCCAGGTGTCCAGAGAGGATGGCGGTCGTAGCCCAGTGGTAAAGAGTTAGCCTGATGCGCGGTCGGTCTGGGGTCGATTCCCGTCTGTGGGACCATTGGACTATTTCTCGCGTTAGCTGCATTGTAGTTCACCACGATTGGTATATCAAAGGCCGTGGTATGTGCTATCATATCAGTAGAATGGTGAATATAAAAGATCCCTTACCACTAATGGAAACATTTCAAAACTATCAAATGTTTCACATCCAATAGCCGATGATTAAAGGGACATTCCCGAGTTTGCTGCATTGTTTAAGATGTTATCGACTAAAAGAGACTTTTTAATGATTGTATTTAAATATCAAATATATTTTTCTGCATAAAATGTTAGTGGCTGTATATTAAACATGTTTCTGATCGTTCTAATGTTTGTAATGCGTTAAAAATTTTTATTTCCGTTGTAATATGTGTACTAGGTTAAAAGTCCTTTTATTTCCAAAAAAACTGTGTTTTTTTTCGCACGTACGTTTTTTATTGGAAGACAAAATCTAGTTTGGGCTTCCTAGAAATATTAAGGCGACCAGAAACACATTAGATATAAAGAAACTGATATTCTAAACAAGAAAATATATAAAGTAAGTTTAATAGTAGAAATATTTTATTAGTCGGAAAAATCTTACAGTGCAGCAAACTCAGGAATATCCCTTTAATAAATTAATGTGTTTTAGTGGTGTCACTAAACTTTAGTGTCTAGAAAGCAAACTTGCAAACAAAGCGTGAACAGTTCATATATAATGTCCTATACCAGACAGCACATATCACAGCATGTGACATACCAACCGTAAAACACTTATTACTGGAGGGGAGGAGCCGAACGGGCTATGGCCCATCACTATATTACAGGGTAAACTCCTGACGTGGAAATTTAAATTGCTAGAATTTAAAGTTGTATTATAGAAGTTGCAGTCTTAAAGGTGCATAATGGCGTCCTGTCAAAGTTGTTTAATAACGTTTGCATTGAAATATAAACACTATGGGCCTAATTTACGAAGTCTGTTTTTCTTAAGCGCAAGTATTTAAGCATCGTAAACTTACAGGCTTGTGGGCAATACGTGCATTGTTTTACTTACAAGTTTGCATCTGTTGCTATATTAACAATATTTGACCTACCTGCCTAAAAGGTTCGCTGAAGGTAGTACATATTTATATAGTAATGTGCGTCAAATATCAAAGTTACAGTCCCAAAAATGTTTTAAAATACACGGGGCGGGACCTAGCTCAGTGGTAAAGTGCTCGCCTGATTTACAGTCGGTCTAGGATCGATCCCCTTCGGTGTATCGATTGTGCTATTTGTCATTACAGCTAGTACACCATGACTGGTATATTCAGTGATAGATTAAAACATATTTTATTGTTTTTATCCCCCCCCCCCAAACAAAAAAAAAGAAGAAGAAAAACCCAAAACAAATACAACAACAACAACGCACCCTCCAAAAAATGAACACCCCCAAAAACCCACACAAAAAAAACAAACAAAAAAAAAAACCCACAAAAAACAACAAGACAAATCCAACACACACACACCTCAACCTAACACCAAACCAAAAACAAACAACAACAACAAAATAGATTAGGCACAAGTTATACAACTTTCTCCATAATACATACATGTCACGACTGTAATATATTTGTGCAATTTATATATGAACATAAATGAATATTATTGAAAGAGAGAAGAAAAAAATAAAGGAAAGAGGGAGAAAACAAACTAAAGAAGCAATATAATTTCTCTATGTGTTCTATAATCAGACAGCAGGCTTGCTACAAAAATACAAAACACAAATACGACATCGCAATTTGAGTATGTAGTGGCTATACTACTACCAATTTTTACTAATTATTTAATTTATAATTACATATTTATTTCCATGAAACAATATTTCTTTATTGTCTTCTTCACTTGTAATTGTAAATTTATTGGTTGAAATCTTTACAAATATTCGTTGCTTTACTCGAGAATTTGGTGCTAAGGCGAACTCATATAAGACTGCCTTTAAATCACTAGACCGTGTCTTAAATTGGTATGCAACACATTGTCTATTATATTACTATTGAGTACGGTTATTGTTTTGGGGGAGTACCCGATACACAAGCACACACACACACACTCGCAAACACACACACACACACACACACACACACACACACACACACACACACACACACACACACACTCGCAAACACACGCATACACACACGCACGAATACACACACATACTCACACACAAATATACACACACACATACACACACACACATACACAAACAAACACACACACACACACAAACACATACAAACTACAAAAAAGTGTTAAAAATCAGGATGAGTATCGTGTTCAGAACTTGAAATATGAAATACTCCTTCTCCATTACTTAAAGTACACAAATAGAATCTCTTGCAATACTACTAATAAAAGGATTCATTCAAGTCAAAATAGCCACGCACGATTTATAAAAATTAAAGCAGTAATGCACGGTACTCTGCACTTCACCAACCAGGAAGTTATGACGTTACGCACAATGTTCGTTCTTACACAATAATGTTTGCGTCCCATTACCTTAAATCTTCTGTAATAAGTATACTTATAGGTTGTGGAAACATCCAACACTTGTTGCAACTTTAAAACATATGGTCCGAATTTACAAAACCTGTTTACGTCTTACACGTGTGTACTATATTTTGTTTACAAATACCAGTGTTTATTCAACTTTAAGGCTTCCAGCTCACAGTACATCTGGAATTAAAGTTGCGTGCACAGAGATTATTACCCTCGTGTATTTCGGTATTGTCAATATCACATATTAGGAATAAAAATAATGTATTATGTTCCCCAGAGGCTCGCATAATACAATTTTTATTCCCAATATATCATAATGACTATACCGAAAAACACTCTGGTAATAACACATATGTGATATTCGGTGAAAAGTCATATTTTCATTATAAGTCATATGTTCACTGAATTTAAACTACGGTGAAAATATAGGGAAGATATTTACATTTCAGATTGAACAAGTTCATGCTTCAGGTATGTCCGTTGTAAATGATTACGATCTAATCATTGATGCCAGTGTAGCATTATCGTTTTTATCGTTGTATCTATCAGTCATAGGCTATCACAATTAAATATGTTGTGCAATGACGGTGAAATATTAAAAACTGACTGTTAGCGAAACCAAAATGTGGTGACACAATGTCCTGTTGTTGCCTACAAATTTAATTTCGATTCGTTTTGTTTTTTACTGTTAATTCGGACGACCGCTTTGTCATGTTCCTTTTCTCGGCGGTATTATTATTTGAATGATATATACGATAAATATACCATTTTAATGTGGGGGGTTTTCCAATACGATTTTTATGTCAACTATATGACTGCATTTATTTCTGTGTTCATGGGCGTTACTCTTATGACTTGGATAATTTATTTCTTGTATAATATATCTAACTGAACCATGTTCACGATTCACTTAAAGTACTGCAGATGGTATGGGGTCTCTTTAATACATTTGACTTCAAAACTGTTATCCTTTGTTATCGTCACTATTATTTTGTATTTTATTTTATATTATTCTGATCTTGGTAAGAAAATCAGCGTTCCTGTAACGACTTGCGACATTGCACCGTATGACGCAATCAGCCGTTTCATTTACATGGAATTCAGTTAGCATTAACAGTATGGGAGTGTTTTTTTTTTACAGTATTCTCTCTTCAACAGGCACGTCAGTGTGTATCACCTAATAAGGAACCAGTTACATTTCTTTGATGCTTATATATTTAATGTGTTAAATTATGGCTATGAAGTATGGGGTTTTGACCCAGCTCGTGGTGCAGAAAACGTTCATATGAATTGTTGTAAAATAATATTGAATGTGGAAAAAGGTACAATGAATGCAGCTGTGTTAACAGAATTAGGAAGATTGCCTTTACGTCTAGTAAGAATTGTTAAATATTGGTTGAAATGTTTAGAAACGAATAATTGTATCCTGAAATAAATATATGATGATATGTTAGAAAGTCAGGAATCGTTTAAATGGCTACACCATTTAAACCATTTATTACTTATTTTTTTAAAAATTTTAGGATTTGGAGATGTATGGTTTAATCAGCAAGTTGATAAACATGTAATATTTATAAAAAGAGTTATCATGCACTGTCAGCTCACTGTATTCAAGAAATAGACAAAATGTTGAACAATTCAACAAAATGTAGTATCTTAAGTTATTTAAGAGATACGTTTTGTTTACAGTATTATCTGAGGATATCATTATTTATTTGTTATTCATCTCATATCACAACATTTCGTGTTTCATTGAACCAATCACTCACTGAACAAGCAAGGTATTGTGGAACTGAACGATTACAGAGACAATGTCGTATGTGTAAGTGGCATAACATTGAAGATGAATTGTATTTGCATATTCTCATAATGTTTGTAAAACAAATACTACTAGTTAAAGGGACATTCCTGAGTTTCCTGCAATTTTTTAGATGTTATCGACTAACATAGTCTTTTTAACGATTGTAATTACATATCAAATATATTTTTCTGCATAAAATTCTAGTGGTTGTCTATTGAACGTGTTCCTGTCCGTTGTAATAAGTGTACTAGGTTAAATGTCCTTTTATTTCCTAAAAAACTTCTTTTTTTCGCACGTACGTTTTTATTTGAAGACAAAATCCAGTTTAGGCTTCTTGCAAATACTGAGATGACCAGAAAAACATTGATTATTCAGACACTGATATTCTAAACAAGAAAATATATTTAATATGTAAGGTTAATCATAGAAATATTGTATTAGTCGGAAACATCTTACAATTTGCAGCAAACTCAGGAATGTCCATTTAAGACCTCTGTTTTCTAAATTAATACAATTACTGTCTGTTCAGAACAGAAAAGAACTTTGTAACCTTGGAAAATATTTAAAATATGCATTACATTTAAGATCGCAACATGTATAACTGTCCAACCTCCAAATACACATCCACTTGTTTATGTTTATGCTGATGATTATTTATATATGACTTATAATATTGTATATACTTGTATGCGTATGAGCCACGCGGCTTACAGTCAATAAACTACTACTACTACCACACGTTTTAAATACTAGTAAAGCACTGATTGCTGCATCGAGAACACGAAGCAATCTTTCCCGGAGTAAAATTGTACTCATAATTTCTACATAATGCTTTCGTCCCTAAAATGCAGTGGCGTAACGAAAGTAGGGAGGGACAAGGGGGTCATGCATTATTACTACTAAATTTGATAAAATCATGCATGCATACATACATACATACATACATACATACATACATACATACATACATACATACATACGCAGAGTGGGCTTCTCCCCCCTCCCCACTCCCCCCCCCCCATGGTGGGTAGCCCCCTCCCCTATAAATTATTAGTTCCGCCAGTGCCTGAATGGCAAAATAGACCAATGAGTTCATATACAGTTATCGTCGTTTTGAAGGGCGTTTGTTGGAAGATAGAGGTTACATCTAAGTCCCTTTAAACAGGGTTGATTGGTGTTATTCTGGTCTAATTTATTATACCTTTTTATAAAATTAAAAATATTAATATCCATTTTGCATCTTGTAATAACTGTTATCTCAATTCCGTTAACACGTTACGGTACTGACTACATTTTAAAGAAGCGACGCTATTTATATAATTCTGTATAGCTGTGTGCAATGTTTCAAGCCCCTGCTGAACATTATTTTATGGAATGGCCAATAAATGCACAATTCCTCGTATGAGGCACCGTGTTTGCCGTGAGGTGCTACCAGTGAAAATGGATGATGCGATCCTGATGATTGAGTTGGGGCGTACCTGCGGATTTCCCTTCTGGCAATACATCACTTTGGCCCGCAGTTCATATAGACGGGTGGTCAGGGAGGCCCATGATACTTCAGTTGGACCGGATGAAATTTATTATCAGTTATTAAAACATATATACTCAAGTAACTGTTCGTCTTTATTATCAGGGTAATTCCTTTTATGTATTCAGACTGTTTTTTGCTATTGGTTTAGTTTTTTGTATTTTGTTTTTTTGTTTTTATTTACCCTTAATTATTATTTTATTCCCCCTACCCACACTTTGTTTTACCTCAGTCATAGTGTTGCCATATTTTAATCTTTGACCAGTAGTTTGTTCTGCAGCTTATATCTTACATTACTTTATTTGTAGGTCCTCTTCTTATACAGACTCAAGTATATTGTTTTAGTTACAGCTTTAACTCTGTTTTTGCTAGTGGTTTTATGTACGTATTTTTATTTTTGTTGACAGAGTCCCTGATGAAGCCTGAAAGGGCGAAAATTTGAATTAAAGAGGGATACTAGTATATGACTTTTAAAGGAGGCTTCTGACTTTTTCTTTATATAAAATATATTATCTCAAGCTCCCTTGCTACTTTAGAGGAGAGGTGCCAACAACACAGAAGGATTTTCTATTCGTATATAT
>JAECMU010116788.1:0-10255 GCA_016106625.1 Dracogyra subfuscus
GACTGCCTTGGACCGGTGGCGATACAGACCTACCCAACTGTTCTGGGTCTCTGAATAGCTTATTTTCCATCTACTGTAATTTGGCTGTGGTCCCCATGACTACCTAGCACCGGTGTTGATAGAGACCTATCCAACTGTTCTGGGTCTCTGAATAGCTTGTTTTCCTTTTACTGTAATTTTGCTGTGGTCCCTATGACTACCTAGGACCGGTGTTGATAGAGACTTATCCAACTGTTCTGGGTCTCTGAATAGCTTATTTTCCTTGTACCTTAATTTGGCTGTGGTCTCCATGCCTGCCTAGGACCAGTGTTTATAGATATCTACCCAACTGTTCAGTTTGTGAGGTGTGAGCTATTTTATTAACTTTGCATCATAATATGTTTCTTGCATCTGGAATTTATATGTATTGACTGATATACGCATGTATAATATTGTATATGTTTTATGCAATTGAATTTGACATTACCAAATAATAATCCAATTTTTCCCAACTAAAATCTCTGGTTACTAAATTCCTACCTCCAAAAATACCAGTCACCACACCCCATTATATACAAATGTAGTATGCTTAGCAGTAATGTATTCCTTGCAACCCTTATACAGTTTATACGTTTGATTTTTTTTTATTTACACATAATTGATTAATGGAAAATGATGGTGGTGTATAGTACATAAATTCAGTACAATAATTTACATCCCTCAACTTTATAAAAAACAACAAAAAAAACCCAAGCAATAGTGCATTTGAGAAATATTAACAATCAAAATATATTTTTGAACAAGTTTTTTTTTGTTTTTGCGGGCAGCATGGCCCAGTGGTACAGTCCCCGCCTGATACGCGGTCAGTCTAGGATTGATCCCCGTCAGCTAACCACTGGGGGTTTTCTCGACATAACCATATGTCCGACGCCGATATAACCGTAATTGTAATGTGTTGAGTGCGTCGTTAAACAAATAAAAAAATAAAATAAAAATAAATGAACAAGTTTTCCACCATGTATATGTAGGCCAATTAAAAAAAGAGCTCTTATTTGATGTACTCCACAGGCAGAACAAAGTGTAGCAGAGATGAAAACGTCCAGATTGTTCCAAATGTCTGTGTTTTAGTGCCACCCAAAAATTGATTTTATGTTTTCCTGTCCTTTAATGAAACTGTCCTGAGGTTGCTGCTGGTGTAACATTTTCCCCAACTAGTAGAGCCTTTTTATATGCCCATCTTTGACAGGTCTTATTATAGTATGACCTTGTCCATCCGTCCATCCATCCATCTGTGTATCCATCCATAAATGTTTTGTTTCCAGAACATAGCTTTCTTATCAGTTCATACAGGATCATCAAACCTTGCATGTAAATACATCATGGTATGACGGTGGGCTGTGTACCATAACAAGGTCATTGTGACCTACTTTAAATGAAAATATGTACATGTAACTCACGGGTACTCTTGATAATGTGCCCGCCTGATGCGTGGTCGGTCTAGGATCAATCCCCGTCAGCTAACCACTGGGTTTTTTCTCGACATAACCATATGTCCGACGCCGATATAAACGTAATTGTAATGTGTTGAGTGCGTCGTTAAAAAAAATGACTACTTTTTTTTGTTTAGAAAATCAATATCTGAATATTCTGTGTGTTTCTATTTGTTCTAATGTTTGTAGTAAACCGAAGTGGATTTTATATCCCGGTAACTTCGTAGTTAGGACAAAATTTAGATTAGAAAATAGAAGTTTTAGCTGCTACAAACGGGATGAGCAGAAACACTCTAGATATAAGAGACACCGATGTTCGAAGCAAGAACATTTATATATGAAGTGTAATTTTAATTGTTAAAATGGCCTTATTAGTCTGACAATTCTAACAATGGTAGCAGATTCAGGACAGTTCCTTAAATGAAAAACTGGCAGTAATCCTCTCGTTTGAAAGACCCGGTGAAATGGTCCTTGATTAGTTCATGGTTGTTTTCATCTCTGGTATAACCACAACCTTTGATAATTCACTGATCACAGAATGTAGTCAGGCTTTTACAAGACAATCTCTTTACTGTTAGCTCAAAGCAGAGTGGGGAAGAGTTGTTGCATTTGCCTTACACATGTAATCACCAATACATTGCTTGGAGTAGGAATTTTAATTGTGAAATGTTACAGCCAATATTGCAGCATTAACCGGCTTGTAATTTATTTTATGTTGGTGTCAATGCTGTTTAAAAGCATTGGACATTTGCTGATCTTAATGTATTTGAGGAAACTGCTTTAGGTCCATACATGTAGATGACATCTACTAGATGTACATGTAGCTTTTAGACTTTTTAAAAACTAGACCAAGAAACCATGAATATTACTGTAGTGTTAATGTGTATTTAATTTATTAAATACAAATTTCAAAGAAATATTGTAAGAAAGAACTGAGCCTACAAATTGTAATTTTACACTATGTCTGTATTATGGACTTGAGGAAGAACAGTTTGTATCTGTATTGTTAAATACTTTTATATGGGTGTGAAATAATTGCCTTGTTTTTGGTAACCTGAGAATCAAATATAAAAAGGGAAAATTTAAAATTGTATAAAACTTTTGTTAGTGTACACTTGACAGTAATGGTTTAACATAATTTTATTTAAAAAAAAAGAAAAAGGTTTAATAACTTGTGAATCCAGTATTTTAAGGTAAGATTTAGAATGTTGTTAATTATTTATTATTATTATTATTTTTTTTAATCTATTTATTTATTTATAATATTTTTATATATATATATATATATATATATATATATATATATTATTTATTTATTTATTTATTTGTCTCAGGATAAGTATGATGACATGCTTATTGGTGTGAAGTCCTCGGCCCTTGCTCTCGGTGACAAGACGAAGCCTGTCCTCACAGTGTTTGCCAGCATCATGATTGGTGGGCTGTCTCTGACGGGCTATCTTAGTGATCAGACCTGGCCCTTCTACGCTGCTGTCGCCGCCACGGCAGCACACTTGTCTCACCAGGTATACCTGTTTGTTTCTAAAATATTGTGTGCTTCAAATACTGATAGATTAACCCTTTCCAACTACAGAACGGGAAATCCCGTTGTATGTTTTCAGTTTGTATTTACCACCAAATTTTTCACAGGTTGACATGCCTAATAGAGGCAGTGCTGACAACAATATCCCGGGGAAGTTTTACATGGTTTGCCAGGAGAATGTGCTCATTTATTCGGAACTTTTTAGCCTATTTGGTATAACTGTTCTGCTAACTGCAATGGCGACATCTATTTTCGATAATACGACCTTCACGTAAAATGACTGCGATAGTGTTGTTTTATTGGAATGATGGAATTCCACTAACTGAAATACTATCACAAATTAAAAATGACATACCACTGTCAAAATTTGCACGTGGTTGGAGAGATTTGTTTGTTGTGTTGTTTTTATAACTAGTGATTTTTTTTATATATATACCTCTATATATGTATAATAATGAGCTTCTTCTAATAGAAAATTGAAGGGAAAAGGAAGGAAATGTTTTATTTAATGACTGTTATATGGCACCGGACATATGGTTAAGGACCACACAGATATTGAGAGAGAAAACCCACTGTCACCACTTCATGGGCTACTGTTTTTTATTAGCACTAGCAGCAAGGGATTATTTATATGCACCATCCAACAGACAAGGTAGTACATACCACAGCCTTTGATATACCAGTTGTGGCGCACTGGCTGGAGCGAGAAATAGCCCAATGGAATCGATCCCAAACTGACCCTGCATCAAGCGAGCGCTTTACTACTGGGCTAAGTCCCGCCCTCATAGAAATTTGATTTATGTTTACAAATATGCCTAAACCAGTCTTCTATTATGAATAATAAATTTATTATCATCAAATAACCCTTTGTAAATTTATCCTTTGATTAACTGACAAATATATCAATTCCTGGGGTTTTTTAAGACAATGGGTTAACGAGTCTGAAAAGGTTTAACATACCGGTAAATGGAAAAAAATAATTGTACTATACTTTGTTTGAAAAGAAGTTCTTGGTAACAAAAGTTACATATTACAAAGATTCTAATTTGTGAATATTCTCAGTATTGAGGTTTGAAATGTTAAGTTCTTTAAAACATAACTGCTTAATCAAGGATATCAGCCACTGCTGTTTCTTCATCCTCTATTTAATAAAAGTCCACTGGGTATAGAATTACAAAGCTAGCATGCTACTCAGGTGGCTGAATGGGTTTTTATTAGTATTATTTTTACATAATTTGTGCATGCTGATGATCTTGTAATATGCATTCGAAAGCTCATTCCTGATAGGACATTATTAGCTGGCAGTTCATGTGGTGTTAATATTTAAGATTAAACAGTGACATTAATCCAGACTGCAGTGTTCAGACTTCAGTATCAACTTGATTAGGTCACATAATATTCATGACAGACAGTACTAGCCACTTATACTTTCATTTCCATCTGTTGAACCTATTCTTTATGACATTACTGTCAAGTAATCATCTTTCTGGTTTGTATTGTTGCAGCTCTACACTGTAAATCTGGATGATGCTGATGACTGTGCCGCCAAATTCCGATCTAACATCCATGTTGGTATGCTGATGTTCCTAGGTGTTGTTCTTGGAACACTCATGAAGAAACCCGCAAATACGGTCAAACCCGACATCATTGAGGAGGATAAGGCAGAAAAACTTAAAAGCTAAAACCACGTTATTATTTTGACAGTGTCTGTTTCTATTGTGAAGCGTCATTTTTATGTTTTATAACCAATACATTGTATCTAAAACCACCTAAATATTTTAACAGTGACTGCTTCATTTTAAAGCTACATATACATATATATATGCAATAGAACATTGTTAAGAAATCTTGTTACGGTGTGTATAAATATTGTATTTTGTAATTGTTGATGTTTTGTTATTTTGTTTTTTATATTTATTTGTTGGGACAGCTTTAGAATATAACCAGAGGATGACATCATTTTCCACAATTTACCTATTATCTAACACAAGCAGGCAGCATAGCCCAGTGGTACAGTGCCCGCCTGATGCGCGGTCGGTCTAGGATCGATCCCCGTCAGCTAACCACTGGGGGTTTTCTCGACATAACCATATGTCCGACGCCGATATAACCGTAATTATTATGTGTTGAGTACGTCGTTAAAAAAATAAAAAAATTATCTAACACAATACCAAATTTGTCATTAGATACTCAAAAGTATTCAATTTATATTTTAATATAGGGTGTTAATATTTTAATTTTTCACTGATAGCCATGTTACCTGTTAACCGTAAGAACATTTATGCCAAATGGCTCATGTCATTGTTGAAGTAATGTTTGAGATAATATTCGTCTTCATCGGTCATCCTGTTTGCAATATTTCATTTTCTAGTGTTCATTTTAAATGTCTTGATAACATTAATTCCTGTCTTTTTCAATGATTAGGTTTTCAAGTTTAGGCAGAAAAAAGAACAGATGAAACAAAAACTTAAAATAAGAAACACAACCACAAACAAATTGATGCTAGAATTTATTTATTTATTTAACCATATACAATAATATGCATGTACAACTATTTGTATTTGAACAAGACAAGTACGTATACGTTCATACATCTTTCACATAAATGTAAATAGTACCAAGTTTCAGTACTGCTTGTTAAAAAATAATTCGCCCATTATTGTGTATGCCACAACTCAGTCTGAAGTGCCGTTTTATCTATTTCAAGAATGGGTAAGCAAGCACAAGCCCCAGTCTGTTAAGAACATTTGCAATAGCTTTTATTAAAACTAGTCTTCCACCGACTAATAATTGTCATTGAATGTGACCATATAAACACCCAGCACACACACAATATTAAATTACATAAGTATTTGATCTCTCTCTCTCTCTCTCTCTCTCTCTCTCTCTCTCTCTCTCTCTCTCTCTCTCTCTCTCTCTCTCGCAAAATACATACAAGTACTGAAACCTAATGTTCAGTTTAAAATGGATATTTCGTTTTATATATATATTGACTGGTATTGCCATATTGTTGCTGTGGTAAACATTGACACATTTTAAGAGAGAATCGGAGCAGTTGCAGTTTATATGTCTTTAAATAAACACAAAACAAATAGTTTGCTGCCTTTTTAAAAATCGGTAATTTACGATGGTTTAATAATGTGCTCAGCTGATAACCTGATCATGACATTTATACAGATGTGCCACCGCTGGGGCAGGATATGCTCACCTTTCATGGACACCCGATTTTACAGCGATTCAACAGTACTAGTATAAACTGTTACAGCTATATATATTCCACTGAGCTGGAACATACCTGTGCATGTTTGGGTTTACGGAGCTAGACTTGGGAGTGGTAGTCCTCCTACAGGCGGTACAGCAAGGATGAAACATCCTGTTACGGATCTCCTGGAGAGTGGCAGTCCTCCCAGGGAAGAGCACCTGATCAATCATCATGGAAACTTTGCCTATCATCATTTCAACTGTGCCTTGTGCAGAGATACGATTTTGTTGTTAATTAATACAAAATTCCTGCCTTGATGTGTTTTTATTACAAATGTCATGCATTTTATAACAAAAGAGTGCAATATAAATGTGGTGCCTTGATTTGGAAAGTTAAAAATGGAAACAAATGCAGTTTTATGTGACCTAGATTATCGAGTAGGCCAATAGACAAACGACATCGAAGAAAAAGAACATGGATAGTGTATCACAGGCCCGTAGGAATGATATCTTGAGTGGGGTGGTGGTGGTGGTGGCACAGTCGCTAGTGAGGGTAGAGGCACAAGCCAGATTTTTATATTTATTTTTATATAGCTTGACAAAAACGGCCTCAATTTGGAGTAATGGGCACCGGTTCCTACGGACATGATAAAAAGTTTTTAAAATATATGCTTAAATTGAGATTGCAGCCTGCATTTTCAAAAACGACCTAGTGAACAAACGATAATGATACACAATCCGAGTTGAGTTACGCACCACAACGTTTTCCATGGATCATGAACATAGTCTAAAGTTAATGCATTTGGCATTTAATTTAATCGCCAAATAATACAAATGTGATACAAGGAAAGAAAGAAAGGCTTTATTTAACGACGCACTCAACACATTTTATTTACGGTTATATGGCGTCAGACATATGGTTAAGGACCACATAGATTTTGAGAGGAAACCCGTTGACACCACTTCATAGGCTACTCTTTTCGATTAGCAGCAAGGGATCTTTTATTTGCGCTTCCCACAGACAAAATAGCACAAACCATGGCCTTTGTTGAACCAGTTATGGATCACTGGTCGGTGCAAGTGGTTTACACCTACCCATTCAGCCTTACGGAGCACCCAGTCAGAGCTTGGAGTCGTTGTCTGGATTAAAAATCCCATGCCTCGACAAGGATCCGAACCCAGTGCCTGCCAGCTTGTAGACCGATGGCCTAACCACGACGCCACCGAGGCCGGTAAATGTGCAACAATTAAACGTTTTAAAATGAGAGGAAACTTAAAAGAAACCAAACTGTTCATTTATAGAGAGAAAAGTTTGGGCAACCTATGGAGACTCTCGATGTACTACTAGTAAATCAAAACCTATACTACCTCCGGAAACTTTCCTTTTGAACGACCGTTCAAAATTGCGCCAAAATTCCTCAATCAAAATTGCGTACCTTTTTCTCTTTGGCATATTCATTGCTCCATTAAAAATTCCATAGCACCACCACCACCCAACCCAGCCTGCTACCGACTTTGTCGGACTGCTGGTGCTCTCTTGCACCTGCCAGTGCAGGCGGTCCCTCCTCTCCCACCCCCACCTTTCCTGTCTTGGACGGAGAGGCCGGCCCCTGCGCCCACGACAGGCGTGCACTACAACAGCTTGTTCTGAATGTGCACGTAAAACCCTATGCCATGACATGACATGATACAAGGCATGCAGTGAACTCCTAAAACCTTTTTGGTGATCACAAATAAAAAACGACAAAAGGAAAGTCTCCGACTGATACACAACTAGGAAGATGGTGTTTAGCAAAAATGTACATTTTTAAAAATTAAAAACGTAAAATGTAGCCAATCACGTTAAATGTTTTCTTAAATTAAAAAAAAAAGAAAGAAGAGATATTTATTATCAAAGAAAACAAAACAACAATACTAACAGAACATCCAGTAATGTTGGCCATATCCCCGTCAGCTAACCACTGGGGTTTTTCTCGACATAACCATATGTCCGACGCCGATATAACCGTCATTACAATGTGTTGAGTGCGTCGTTAAACAAACAATCAAACTGTTGGTCATATTACGTTTACAGTGCCAAGCAAGTGGATGGGTGTTTACTTAATGGCTAGCGTTGAAATTTTAGAATGGAAAGTCACTGTGGTTTAAGCATTACAAAACGTTACACGAGGATACTCAGTCTTGACAGTAAGAGAGGAAACCCACTGCCGTCACACATGCTGCTCCCAGCGAATACCAGTAAAAGATCTTTGTACACATTTCCATAAATATGATATTTAAAAAATTTTTTTTAAAAAAATCGATAAGTCCCTAGTGATGACGATCATGATACGATCCGTCAACTTTGTACTAGCGTTCTACCACTGAGACACACGTACATGCCAGATTAATAAATAATTGAAGAGAATTAAAACAGGCCTATATATAGACCCTGTTTACTTGTCACAGGTACACATCAAACACCACACACATCATCCACATTGCCAGAGGCGGATCTAAAGGGGTGCTGTGTGGGTCCACCCCTCTCGAGATGAGAGACCCTTTGTTTTCTAGTCCGTGTGTCATTAAAGCACCGATATTTAAACTGTTTAAACGTAGAAGAACCCGATGAACCTCGGACATCCAAGGGGCCCTTGTTAAGTATTCTCCTGCACCTTGGAAATCTTGTACCCACTCTCGGTGGTGTCCACTGGATCTTAAAATAATTGTACTGAACCACCTTGTCTTTGACGTGTTCACTTGATCTTAAAATAAGTGTACTGAACTATCTTGTCTTTGATGAGTCCACTTGATCTTAACACAACTGTACTGAACCACCTTGTCTTTGACATCTCCACTTGATCTTAAAATGATTGTACTGAACAACTGACGTTTCCACTTGATCTTAAAATAATTGTATTGAACCATCTTGATCTTAAAATAATTGTACTGAACCATCTTGTCTTTGATGAGTCCACTTGATCTTAAAATAATTGTACTGAACCACCTTGTCTTTGATGTGTCCACTTGATCTTAAAATGACTGTACTGAACAACTTTGACGTTTCCACTTGATCTTAAAATAATTGCATTGAACCATCTTGATCTTAAAATAATTGTACTGAACCACCTTGTATTTGATGAGTCCACTTGATCTTTTTGACGTTTCCACTTGATCTTAAAATAATTGTACTGAACCACCTTGTCTTTGATGTGCCAACTTCATCTTAAATAATTGTACTGAAACACCTTGTCTTTGATGCTCCAAAGAGGGTGATTTATTTTTACCCATTCCAGTTACATACACGTGTACATATTCCCCCTCAGTTTATATAATATTTATGTGCGCCAACAATGGTGTATTGCCAATCAGCTTGCAGAATGTAGAAGTTTTGTGGCACATATTAATACGCATAAAATGCCAAAGTTGTATGACGTAACAGAAGAAGAGCTGCCATTATACATAGCTGTTTCGTCTGTTATGACTAGTCGGTGCCGTTTAACGGAATACACAGGTAGCGTTGGTTTTGGTGTGGACTGCCGAGGAAAGCTTAATCGCTGGAAGAGACAAAAAAATACACACTAGTAATTAAAATCAATGAACCAAAGGCGTCGGAAGCGCAGTGGGTGGGTGGTTAGTGGGCAATGGCGCCACAGCTAAGAAAATAATACATTGTATCTTCTCCCCCGCCCTCCATTGGAAAGCAAATTAATACATTATTGGCCTATCCAGTTTCTGGCATTTTCCGACACCTATGTGAATTTCATGTATATTTCAACAACATTAATCAGTCGGAAAATTGATATATGTTAAAGGCGCATTATCGTAGTTGCAAGTGTCATTTCCTGCTATATTTATAGTTATTTTAAGATAAACAACAACTGAATCTACCTCACACACAACTTTTGCACAGCGAACTCGAAAATATCAAAGTTATAATCATGATATGTCACTTGATTTCCTCAAGAATTGTGGGTACAATGTCGAATGTAAAGAGAAAACTAAACTAATCTAAAACAGCAGTTACTTCTTTGCCTTTAACGAATTATTTTATTACTAATACCCC
>JAECMU010116793.1:7123-25108 GCA_016106625.1 Dracogyra subfuscus
TAATAAAGAAAATATATGTATATTGTAGATATTAATAAATAAAATATATACTAGTATGTACATATATATAACGTGTGCGTGTGTGAGTATGGGTGGGGGGATGAGAGTCAGTAATAATAAAGAAAACATGTATACTGTGGATAATACTCAATCAAATAATATGTTTATATGTATAACGTGTGTGAGTATTAAACAGCTCTATACTGGTCATTCATACTTAGATACGGTGGGAAAATCATTAACATTAAAGGTAATAAATATATATTTTGTATAATACTCAATGCGTTCGTGATGACATCGTATACGTGTATTTGCTTTTCCCAATTAGAAAAAATGCAACAAAACACATTCTGATATTTAAAATATTACTTCACTGTTAAAACAAAATTATGCGTAATTTCAAGTCACTCAAAAACCCGCAAACAGTCTCCGTAATTTAAAAAAGTACTTTCTGGTTCCTTTCTTATTGAAATGAACGCCATCTTTGTGGAACTCGGCCGGGTATTGGATGTTCAGACCAATCACACGTTTTCCAAACGACTGAAAGGCACAAACAAATAATCAACACGTGTACAGGTATTGCTGGAATTGCTGGAATTCTTGGACGGCTCTCATCGATGACGTTTTGCCTCGCTTGCATTCAGATCTATGCATAATCCTGCCCACTTCTGTTTTTACCCCAAACCTAAGACACGCAGCTGATCGGTGTCTCGCAGCGAGCCGGGCGTAAGAGTAATGTGGTTTATGACGCTAACTTAATCCATTACACATTACATGTCTTTTGGTGTCCGGTGTCCTTTAATGACGCAATCAACACATTTTATTCACGGTTATATGGCATCAGACATATGGTTAAGGACCACACAGATATTGAGAGAGGAAACCTGCTGTCACAACTTCATGGGCTACTCAAATTACTCTGTTTAGCAGGAAGAGATCTTTTATATGCACCATTCCATAGACAGGATAGCACATACCATGGCCTTTGATGTACCAGTCATGGTGAACCAGCTGGAGCTAGAAATAGCGCAAAAAGGGCCCACCAACAGGGATCGATCACAAACCAACCAGACATCAAGCAAGAACTCTTTCTGAATGGTGGCAGTAGCATAAATAATGACATCACAAAACCCAAAAATCATAAAATATGCCAATTTTATTTTTCTCTCCTAATTGCCACTAAAAAGAAATACTAACAAAGGAATATATTTACTAAAGAGATGGCAGCATTGTCCAAATTAGCTGCCAAAGCAATTTTTAATGGTCATCAACATAATATTCATCCTTGAATCTTTTTTAACTTTGAATATTATTAAATCTGTATACTCTATTATATTTCCTTGTCAAAAATCATCTGGATTCTCCACAGAAACATGTAAAATGAAGAGATTGCTAATATCTATGTACCAAAAACAATGAATGTGAAACATTTACTCGACACACATCCTTGTCTGCCTGCTCACTTGGTAAATGTAGTATTACAATTAACGTTTGTTTAAAGACACCACTACAGCACATGGATTTATTAATCACCAGCTACTGGATGTCAAACATTTTGTAATTCTTACACACAGTCTCAAAAGCATGGGTAAAAGCTGAACATTTTGAAAAACATGAAAAAAATTATGTGTGCTAGGGCTTCTTATGGTTCCATGGCAAAGCCATGACCAGGGGGCCAGATGGAGACCCAGAAAAACCGGAAAATATGGCATATGCCGGAAAACTTTCATCCATGCAAAAGAAACCTTTTTTCCCATTATTAGCTGAGGAAATGTTATAAGAACCTTCCCACAGATAGTACAGCATATAACAATCATGGTGCATTGATTGGAACAGGGAAAAAACCTAATCAGAGAATGGGTCCACTGAGGTGATTCAACCCTATGATTCAAGCACCCCAGGTGAGCGCTCTACTAACAGCAAGGTTCGAACTTAACGGGTCGCCTGATCACCCCATGCGACTGAAAAACGACGACGGGCGACTGAAAACCCACAGTAAGGCTGCCCGCCTGGCGACCGATTTTTTTTTTCTTCGTGTTTTCTCTTATAATCTGTTGCAATATTGTTGGGGTCTTTTTAGAAAATATTATTCAGGCAAGTGAAAATAGAGCCGGGCAAGTGAAAGTGCAGTCACCACTTGCCCAGATGGCAACAAAAAAAAAACTTTAAGCGCAGATAGTGTAACAGCTAGATCCCACTTATATCATTTCAAGGCTTTCTCAAGTCTCATAGTTGCATAATGACCATAAAAATATATATATACAAAAATTGAAATGTAAAGATTACACCTTAAATTACATCCAAAAATCAATTCTATTTTTTACTATTTTATACATTTGCATATTCTAGTACAGTTTAAATTTATTGTATTGAACTGGCTGATATTATAATAGCTATACATGTACAATATTTAATTTCTATAAAGGTCATATTTCTTCATGCTCGTGTGCAGGAATTTTAGCAAGACTGTGGCAAGCAAATTTTAAATGGGAGTCCAGTCAAGTTCCTACTGAGCAGGCCGGGATGTGGGTGTGGGTGGGGAGGGGGTTTCTGGGTTGACCCAGGAAACACACACCCTGCACCCACAATTGAGAACACTGAATTAATCTGTAGTTACTTAACCTAAATATGCGTCAAAATATGAAAATATAAAATGTGCCATTTTGAGAAGGAAGCTGTTGCACATGCTGTTTGTAGGATGGTGCATATATACTATTCCTGGCTACTAATGAAAAATGTGGGTTTCCTTTCTAAGACTATATATATATCAGAATGACCAAATATGTTTGACATCCAATAGCCGATGATTAATCAATTAATAAAACAAACTTTAACATTTAAGCTGCCATTCGCTAAATCAACAAATACAAATTACAGTTAACTTTGGTGAAACATTTTTTTATTATTATTAATTCACCAAAAAGCTAATGAGCAAATGCCCTTTGTAGGCCCACCACCACTGGAGATGTTTGGCTAATTGAAAATGTAACACTGTTACCGATTTTTAGACCAAATGTAATCAAACTGCTACTATGTTTTGTGGTCAAATGTAAACCATGGGTATGTTATACTTTGACATGCTAACAATACATACGATGGCAGGATTTTTCTCATGATCTGTGTGCAATGTCTATTCCAGCGAGTGATGAAGCGTGCTCGCCAATCCATTATCTTGTTTTTCAGTGCCTGTTCAATCGTCTCTTTCAACAACGACACAGAACTTTCGTCTACTGGTTCATATATCAGTGCTTCTGGCTGAAATGTAAAAGATATATTCATGAAGTTTCATGTCATAATGACAGTTTTGAAAAAGACATTCAGTAATGTTCTTAATATTAATGTTAAGTGTATGCTTTGTAGAATAATAATTTTAAATGTTGCTATGGAACATTATGAAGATAGCTTTAAATAATAATGTAACAATGTTTGTGTAACTGTTTACTTTAAACCATCTGGATAAGACAAACATGTCATTTATCAAGTTTAATATCACTTAAATGTTCTTTCTAATGTTGGGATGATAAACACTGACACAATCCTCAACTTCCACATGTTAAAAGGTACACTCACTTTTTTCATCTACTGAGAATTACCATTTTATACATCTAACTGCATGAAATTGGCAAGTACATGACACTGGATTAACCAGACTACATATTTTAGATACTCTTTTTTTTTATTTACAGAATATTTAATATTTAAAAGTAATATTATGGGTTTTCTTAAAATGTTTGTCCTACAACATTTGAGAGGATAGATTACATCTGGGTTTCTAAATTACGGGTTTTCTTAAAACGGTTGTCCTACAACATTTGAGAGGATACATTACATCTGGGTTTCTATATTACTGGTTTTCTTAAAACGGTTGTCCTACATTTGAGAGGATACATTACATCTGGGTTTCTATATTACGGGTTGTCCTACATTATTTGCGAGGATAGATTACATCTGGGTTTCTATATTACTGGTTTTCTTAAAACGGTTGTCCTACAACATTTGAGAGGACAGATTACATCTGGGTTTCTATATTACGAGTTTTCTTAAAACGGTTGTCCTACTTTATTTGCGAGGATAGATTACAACTGGGTTTCTATATTACTGGTTTTCTTAAAACGGTTGTCCTACAACATTTGAGAGGATAGATTACATCTGGGTTTCTATATTACGGGTTTTCTTAAAACGGTTGTCCTACATTATTTGCGAGGATAGATTACAACTGGGTTTCTATATTACTGGTTTTCTTAAAACGGTTGTCCTACAACATTTGAGAGGATAGATTACATCTGGGTTTCTATATTACGGGTTTTCTTAAAACGGTTGTCCTACATTATTTGCGAGGATAGATTACATATGGGTTTCTATATTACGGGTTTTCTTAAAACGGTTGTCCTACAACATTTGAGAGGATAGATTACATCTGGGTTTCTAAATTACGGGTTTTCTTAAAATGTTTGTCCTACAACATTTGAGAGGATAGATTACATCTGGGTTTCTAAATTATGGGTTTTCTTAAAACGGTTGGCCTACAACTTTTGAGAGGATAGATTACATATGGGTTTTTGTCATGTCATATATTGTAATCCAACAACAGTTAAGTTAACAAACCTGAATGGAACTGAGACCAGGAGATGGAAACCCTTTACCAAAAAATGGCTTCCAGTTGGCCGTTTTACTCAGGTCGAAGTCCAACTTTGCCGGTTTGTCAGCTTCATGAATATTTGCCCAAATCTAGATCAACCACAAACAAAAACCTCTAAACATAATATTGTACATTTAAAAGGAAATGTTTTTGTTTTGTTTAGTTTTTTGTTTGTTTTTTGTCTGAGGGCTTTTCTATTTTATATTAATTAATGTTGTTATAATCAACTTAAGGTTCAAGCATGTCAACCTGGGCACATATATCAGCTATCTGGGCTCACTGTCTAGATTTAAAATTAAAAGTTTCTTTTGTTTAACAACACCACTAGAGCACATTGATTAATTAATCATCAGCTATCGGATGTCAAACATCTGGTAATTCTGACAAGTAGTCATCAGTGAAAACCCACTCTTATTTTTCCTCAGGCAGCAATGGAACTTTTATATGCACTTTCCCATAGACAGAAAAGCCTTTGACCATTTGTTGTGCACTGGTTGGAATGATAAAAAAAATGGTTGATCCTGCGATGTAAGCACCTAAAGAGAGCATTTAACCGACTGAGCTGAATTCCACACCAACCAAACTTCATGGATAGTGGTTAATGAAACCAACCTCGGTGGTGTTGCGGTTAACCCATTGAACATAAGGCTGGTAGGTACTGGGTTCACAACTCGGTACTGGCTCCGACCCAGAGTGAGTTTTAATAACTTAGTGGGTTGGTGTAAGACCACTACACCTTCTTTCTCACTAACAATTAACAACTAACACACTAACCCACTGTCCTGGACAGGCAGCCCAGATAGCATGCTTGAACCTTAATTGGATATCCATGTAAGCATGAAAATAAGTTGAAATGAAATGAAAAGGTCATTAAAATTCACTCTGAACAGAAACCTGTACTAGGATGTGAACGTGGCACATTGAAGCTGACGGTTTAACAACTATGCCACCAAGGTCAACATTGGGGTATTTTCTCAAAGTATCTACTTGAGTAAAACATTACCTTTTCTAAACAGAAAACTGCCTTTTTATACCAAAATATTGTTAACAAGTGGGATTTGAGGACTACGTAAACTGGTTTAAAATAATAAAATAATTTGGGGACAAATAAATTGTATATAGATTTAAAAGCAATTTAGTAGGTACACTGCTTGTAACCTTGTTTTTAATGCATACATCATGTAAAATATGAAGCCATAATGTAAACACATCTTTATAAATATTTACTACAATTGCAGTTATTTCAACTAAAAAAAATTGGCAGTTGGAAGGGTGAGTGATTTCACTCCAACCATGATTAATAGTCCATTTTCTAAACAAGTTGGGGCAGAGGGGGAATTACAACAAGATGTGAGCTTACATTTTCATGGCTGATGAGACATCCAATAGATATGAGGGGACATCGGCTATCTCTCTGACTAAAACTCTCGGCTGTTCCAGCGTTCCAGATGGTACACTCTTGCTCATTTTCTTTGGTCATAACATAGCATGTGGGGCCCTCGGGGATGGCTGTTCCTGGAAGAAAAAAATTAAACCTTTTTGTACTTCAGTTAGGAGCATAGACATTAAAGATTTAGGGTTATTCTGTATAGATTTTTAAAACATGCCTGCTACTGTTCATCCAATTTTAAGAATTGTTCTTAACAAAAATGCAACAAAAACAATCACATGTCCAAAATGTTAAAATTCACTTTAAATTCAATTTTTATTTGGACAACACTTGCTGAATTGTTCATCTAACATTTTAACAAAAAACTGTGTGCACACCTATATAACCAAACCATTAAATTTTTGTAACCAGAAAAATATCTTTCAATATACTTGAACTTGAATATGTTGTCCACTCTCAATACTTTCATAATCCAATACATAATATATTTACAGTATATATACATTCAATTTAATTATTATCAAAAACATTATTAATCATCACCAACATCACACTACCACCTTCATCATTATAATCACCATCATTATCACCATCAATATCTTTTATCATGATAAACATCATCACCACCATCACCTGTATTTTAAATAAAAACCTATGTACTGACCTGTCACAAGCCAGGTTGTTTTGCCCATCGACATGAAATAGTTGGCCAACAAGACTGCATGTTCTTCCTCATCCCCGGCTAACAACTGAATGAATTGCTGCAAATAAAACAGGTCTAAAATAAATAAAAACTCTGCAAAACGTAATAAGAGTCAGGAGGAACATCTTAAAAGCACCAACTCTTAAGTAACACGTATTGATGGTAAAATATTTGCAGCTAATAATTGTGAAGCTTGTTTTTTAAACTATTATATTTCCAATTACTTACTTCTTCTTTAGTTATTTGTTTTGTCAAATATAGTGTTTCTCTTTGTCTTTATCTATGCTCAGGAGTAGGTCTCCATGAGTCCAAAATATTGGACTCGAGTACTCAAGGGTCAAACTCGACTTGGACCAGAGTACCCGACACTTACAGTAGATGATGATGATATTAAGGAATAAAGTAAAATAGCATTTTGCCATCTTAATTCCACTGCTGAACATGGATGCCAAATCATGCCATTGTATTGCATTTAAAAAAACACTACCTTTACTGTGATGGCGGAAGGATGGTCAATTTAAAAAGGGATACTAGCATGTGATCATATAATAATTGTGTAAACTATATCGCTGATTATTTTCTGCTGAAATGATTGTCCAAAATTGTCCACTGTACAGGTACTAGACTCAAGACTTGCTAGACTCGATACGTGCTAGAGTACTCGTGGAGTCCTACTCAGGAGGGTGAATGCTCATGATTAATTTAACTGATTTTCATCATATATCATATCTTATCACATTCAGTTAATGTTAGGTGCAAAAACATGGTTTCGCCGGCAACTGTGAATTAAGCTCCTGAACAGTCCTCTACTATTTGTTGTAGGTCCAAACAGATTTTATGCCAAATAGAAATGCACTATGTTACCTAGAGGCTAGCATAAGATAAAAAGAAAAATGTATGTACCTGAAGAACCAGAATAAGTGGCTTTAAAGAGACACAGCAAAAGTTTAGAAACAAATAACATCTTGGAGGTGATGGAGGCTTGAAACATGGAACCATCATAAACATTTAACCAACTATAAATTCTAAATTAAGAAGCAGGAAGTCAGTTTCAGTTTATTTTATAATGTAAGTGGTTTGGTAGGTTGGAGGGAGGGGTAATTCATGAAAGTAACGCCAAATTAGTTTAGCTTATTTTCCACAATATTTGGATGAAATATTAATAGGAATGGAAATGAAGTGGGATAAAAAAAAATCTAAAAACATTTGAATGGTCATGAAAAGAACAAAGAACAAAGATTAGAACAGTTTTGGGATAGTGCTAAAATTCATATTAAAATGATGAAAGAGCAATACTCACATCACACGTGCTCCAGATGTCACTCATACCAGGGAAGATAAATGCATCCGAGACAAACGGAATCAATGAAACATACCACGCAACCAACTCCTACAAATTAAAACAAAGAAAATAACTACTCTTTTTGGAGAGAATTAGCAGTAACTAGGTGGGGGTTTTCCATTCAAATTGCCACAAAGATGCTGGTAGGCTTACATGACTGAAAAGGCAAATGTTCAAGACAGGTAGTTAAGTCATTGTGGCTATATACAATATATATATTACATGTATGTACTGTCATGATAACTATTGGTACATATTTATGATTATCTACAATTCTTTTCTAACAAATATGTGATGTACAACATAACTTGTGATAAACAAATTAATAATCAGAATTTTGTTTTTTAATTTAATGAAAACCAGAAATGAAAATAACAGCCAAAAGGTTAAGAAAATGTTGAAGGATTTTGAAAAGTTGTACTACTTGCATCAGCAACATTCAAACCCAATTTAAAAAAGGTATGCAGTAGCCAGACATTGCTGTGAAAAATAAAATTAAGGGAGTGATAAATTGCTTTCCAATCTAGATCATGAAGAGTCATTTAAAATATTACCATATTGAGCTTTGATATTTAATCATTTTGTAGTGCTTTGTTTAAAGGGACATTCCTGAGTTTTTTGCAAATTTTAAAATGTTATCGACTAACAGAGACTTTTAAACGATTGTAATTAATTATTAAATATATTTTTTTCATAAAATATTAGTGGCTGTATATTAAACGGTTTTCTGATCATTCTAATATTTGTAGTAGTCCAAATTTCATTTTATTTCCTAAAACATGTTTTTTCCGTACATATGACATTATTTGAAGACAAATTCCAGTTTCGGCTTCTTAGAAATATCATAATGACCAGAGACACATTGAATATACAGACACTGATGTTCTAACCAGAAAATACATTTAAAGTTTAATCGTAGAAATATTTTATTCATCGGAAGTATCTTACAATGTAGTAAATTCAGGAATGTCCCTTTAATTCACATCCTAAGGGGAGCTTATTATGACTCTCCCCAGTCTCCGGGTGGGATGGTGATCCAGAGTAACAGCTCCCATTAAACTTGTGGCTTCTAAGTAGCATCAAGTAAAATTTAACAGTGTAAATATTGCATCATCATCAGAAATTTAAAAAAGAAGGAAAAAACGAGAAGAAAAAAAAGAGAAAAAAAACAAAAACAAGAGTACATACTGGACCACCAGCGAGAATTTCCTCTGGGGGTTTCAGTGATTTCAGATAGCGTGTGACAAACACAGTCTTGCAGTTCATATCCACTACAGTCGTCATGTACTGACGCTTGGGATACTTCTTCTCCACTTCCATCTGCCAGGTCTCTGATCTCTCCAGTAACTTTTCTTTCTCATTGGACGGGAACTGCAGTGAAACATTACAGCTTAAATCAAAGAAGGAAGAGTCTGTATATCTATAGTAAGGAAGGGGGGACAAATTAGTTTTAATCATTTAGTAAAGTGAGGAAGTACGATTATAACTAAGAAAGTTGAAGTTTGCTTTGTTTAACATCACTACATTTTTACATTAGCAGCATGGGATCTTTTATATGCACTTTCCTATACACACAGCGGGCAGCATAGCCCAGTGGTACAGTGCCCGCCTGATGCACGGTCAGTCTAGGATCGACCCCCGTCAGCTAACCACTGGGGTTTTTCTCGACATAACCATATGTCCGACGCCGATATAACCGTAATTATAATGTTAAACAAACCAAAAAATAAATATATAATTTCCTACACACAAAATAGTACATACCACAGCCTTTGATATACTAGCTGAGGCACACTCGTTGGAATGAAAATTGAGCTAAGAAAACACTTTAGGCAAGATGAACAAAACATTATTGTTAGCTATTTTATAAATTTTGAGTGCTGTAAATACAAGCAAACAAAATGTCACTGTTCTAATGTCCTTTCCTCTTCCACACTTGCCCCCTCCCCCCAGCACCAACTACATGTAGTTAAGAAGAATCAGAATTTTGTCAATACAAACAAACAACCTGCCACAACTACTTAAGAAGGATCAGTTTTGTCAATATGAACATACAGTAACCTCAATCCCACCCATTAAGAAGAAGCCAAGATGGTTAATAGAGCAAACCACTCTTCTTTACCCCCTACTACTTAAGAAGAGTCTGGATTTTATTAACATAAGCAAGCCAATCAACCTCAACCCTATTACTTAAAGATGCATCCAGGTGTTAATAATACAAGTAAACCACCCACCCCACACTACTTACCTTGTATTTGACTGGTTCTGGTATTTTCAGCGGGGGCTGAGTGGTAATGAACAGCTGCAGGTAGGTGTCAGTAGTTGACTCTTTACTAGTGTAGCCAAGCAGAATCGGAGGTTTTTTAATACGGAAAATACCATCAATCTGAAATTAAGTTACATATCAAGAATTAACAGGTTTGTTAATACGGAAAATATTATCAATACATATCAAGAATTAATAGGTTTGTTAATATGGAAAATATTATCCATCTGAAATTAAGTTACATATCAAGAATTAATAGGTTTGTTAATATGGAAAATATTATCAATCTGAAATTAAGTTACATATCAAGAATTAATAGGTTTGTTAATATGGAAAATATTATCAATCTGAAATTAAGTTACATATCAAGAATTAATAGGTTTGTTAATACGGAAAATATTATCAATCTGAAATTAAGTTACATATCAAGAATTAATAGTTTTGTTAATATGGAAAATATTATCAATCTGAAATTAAGTTACATATCAAGAATTAATAGGTTTGTTAATAGGGAAAATATAGGTTTGTTTATATAGAAAATATTATCAATCTGAAATTAAGTTACATATCAAGAATTAATAGGTTTGTTAATATGGAAAATATTATCAATCTGAAATAAAGTTACATATCAAGAATTAATAGGTTTGTTAATAGGGAAAATATAGGTTTGTTTATATGGAAAATATTATCAATCTGAAATTAAGTTGCATATTGAGAATTACTAGGTTTGTTTATATGGAAAATATTATCAATCTGAAATTAAGTTGCATATCGAGAATTACTAGGTTTGTTAATACGGAAAATACCATCAATCTGAAATTATGTAACATAATGAATTAATAGGTTTGTTAATATGAAAAATACCATCAAATTGAAATTAGGTAACACATCAAAAAATTAATCAAATTACTATGGCACGAATATACAAAATTGCTATTATCAGGAATGTTTAACATACACTTTGCCACAAACCTTCAGCATCTGACAAAGAGCTCTTGGAATAAGAAAGTGAAATTATGGCAGGAACATAAAATTATATAATTGTTTGGGTTTTTCTTATTTTATTTATCAATGCTATTTTGTGCTAAAATTATGCCCATTACACTTTGATAAATACACGCAAAAAAAGAAAAAAAGAAAGAAGTGCTTCATTTAACAACGCACTCAACACATTTTATTTACGGTTATATGACATCAAGACATATGGTTAAGGACCACACAGATTTTGAGAGGCTTTTTTTTTTTTTTTTTTAAACGATGCACTCAACACATTATAATTACGGTTATATCGGCATCAGTCATATGGTTATGTCGAGAAAAACCCCAGTGGTTAGCTGACGGGGATCGATCCTAGACCGACCGTGCATCAGGTGGGCACTGTACCACTGGGCTATGCTGCCCGCTATTTTGAGAGGCATTCATGGGCTACTCTTTCCAATTGGCAGCAAGGGATCTTTTATTTGCACTTCCCACAGACAGGATAGCACAAACTATGGCCTTTGTTGAACCAGTTATGGATCCATGGTTGGTGCAAGTGGTTTACACCTACCCATTGAGCCTTACTCACTCAGGGTTTGGAGTCGGTATCTGGATTAAAAATCCCATGCTTCAACTGGGATCCGAACCCAGTACTTACCAGCCTGTAGACCGATGGCCTAACCACTATGCCACCAAGGCCATTTTTCACAAAACAGTCCATTCTCTTTTGTCAGTTTCTAATGTCCTTTCCATGACCCCTTTCACTGACCTATTTTACATAATGATGTCATTATCTGAGGTTTAATGAAGGATAACATTCAGTTTATTAGTGACATCGTCCAATCAGAATAGAATAAATTGTATTACAGCAGGAAGTTGTAACTATATTTACATAAAGATTATACATATAGTATAGACGGGCATGCATGGGTTAATATTTTTCTATTAATTGACAGCCAGATTTACATGCAAATACTTTATTTAGCAAAAATCGTGAGAATACCTTTGAATTAAGGTAAATGGTGGAAAATGGAATACACAGAGATCCAAGCCACTTCCGTTCGATCCGTTGATGAACGGTTGATCTTCTTTCCCCATCATCCTATAAAACAATTATTAAAATACAAATTAAAATACAAAACAGTAAAACTTATTTCTTTAACATTTCTTACTAGTCTCAATGGCACAGTTGTTAAACCATAAAGAGAACTATAACGTGGTCTTCTTAAATAGTAATAGGCAGCAGCATTGCTGGTCGGGACTATAGTAATATTTTGGTACAGGCTTCAATCCATAGTAAGCCTATAACTCAGTGGGGAGGTGGGGGAGGGATGAGATCATTACACTGACTATTCTCTCACTATTAACAACCTCTTGTCAACAGTCAACAGTCGGGACAGCTCCAATGTTTACAACGATCTGTCCATGATGTTTTATGCTGGTTAGAATTCACTGGTACTTTTTAAAGTCCTGACGAGCAATGTTGCCGGCTATTACCATTTAAGAAGACCACGTACTGATCAGACTTGCTTACCCTGAGACTATCTTTTAGCTATCTCCTAACTGTGCAGACTTTCCTGTTGTAGATGCACAAGTGTGTGACTCGACACAACCCAGAATCTGCTAGGAATGAATTGGGGTCATATGAAAGTCTCCTTAGCGTGTGGGCTTTGCTGTTATACATACTAGTTTTGAGCCATCACCACCACATTTTGTGTGGCTCAATATGACCCAAAATCCATTGGAAATGATTCTTGGTCTTGTATAAAAAAAATAAAAAAATATTAAGTTTGTTTTGTTTAATGACACATCTTATGCACACTAATTTTTATTAATCACTGGCAAATGTATGTCAAACATTTGATAATTCTGACACGTAGTCATCAGACGAAACCTGCTACATTTTTAATACAGACAGAAAAGCACATACCACAGTTGTGGTGCACTGGTTGGAATGAGAAAAAACACAATCAGCTGAATTGGTCTTGTACAGATCATATCAGTTTGTTGTCTGCTTTACAGTACTCTGTCGGAGTAATAAAGTTATACATTCAACAGCGTTAGATCTGGCACTCGGCAAATTCGCCAGTGTGAATTTTGAAAGAAGCTGGAGAATTTATTTTAATTTGGTAAACTAATTTTATGTAATAATTGACATTTTTCAGAAAATAGCTGTCAATTTATGCAATTTTTAAAGTTTAATAGACAATTTGGTGAAATGGTTTTCTCACCCAGAGCTGAATTCACCATTTCCATCACCCATAGGTTTCTAACATATTCCTGTGTTGACAAGGATAGTATGTTTAAAATGTAACTGGATAAACACATGACAGTAAATTAATTAAAGTACCAGAGATACCTTCCACGCTGATACTAACCTCTCCAACGTTATGAATGACCTCGTCAAACAGATTCAAGTAAACGCTGTCTGTAATCTTCTGTAAAGACTTACAACTGTAGTCCTTAGCCGGGGCTCTACAAACAAAAACATGTGGGGTATGTTTCATATTTCTTTAATTCATTTGTTTTGTACCAAACTGCTACTACTAAATCCTCAAAAATTAATATGTAGTTATTATAATAAACCAGTTTCCCTCGAAATGTAAAACAAAATGGTGAAGATCTTAAATACACTTACATTGAGTTTTTATTATTACACCTCCCATGTATTCCTTAAACTTTCATTATTAATACACAAATATAAAACTCACTTTCACTCATTTCATAAATTAAAAATCAGTATACAAATGGTATAATGCAATATAAATAATAAACATCTTTTTTTTTTCTTTTTTTTAAGCAATACATGTATATTATGTATTATCATTAAAAATATTATTGTTAAAGATATGTAATAAATATTTGGTTCTATTATTCACTGTGACATTGTTCACCATAACAGTAACTTACGTGAACCAAATGGTCCATGTGAATATATATCATTAATTTTACTCAGGTGCAGTATACTTGATTGGCAACTTCAGATGATCCCTTTAATTACAGAATGAGAACCACCTCTTAGTCTTGAGTTAAGGATAAGCTTGATGAAATAAAAATGTGGTAAATAGTTTCACTTACTCGAGTACAAGTTGTAGTTCCTCGTTGAAGCTGGGATTGGGTCCCTCGATGACATTAGTTGAGGTGATAGTTTCCTGAAATATTGCCTCAACAAAAGGACGAACTAATGTCTGAAAGTGAAACATTTAAATCAAGATAAAATATGTACTAAATGTGCTATATTATACAAATTAAAAGAAGAATTTTAAGTGTTTTGTGAAGCTTTTTAAGATTAACTTTTTCATCTGCCTAGACACACACATGCATTTTGTTTATAACAATTAAAGACTTGTTTAAATCTGGAAGCTGATTATAAAATACATACAATTATTCAATGTTTTCCCCACATTATAATTATCCACCTTCACACCAGATAAAATCACATTGTTGACAAGTAACATAAAACAGCACCATGCAATGTTCTAATCAATGTATATAAAAGCTACAATCCTTCACATTTCAGGAAGGAAAGAAATGTTGTATTCAATGACGCACTCAACACATTTTATTTACAGTTATATGTCAGTCTTAAGGTTAAGGGTCACACAGTTATTGAGAGAGGAAACCCACTATCGCCACTTCATGGACTACTCTTTTCGATTAACAGTAAGGGATCTTTTATATGAACCATCCCAAAGACAGGACAGTACATACCACGGCCTTTGCTATACCAGTTGTGGAGCACTGGCTGGAATGAGAATTAGCCCAATGGGGATTGATCCTACTGACTGCACATCAAGTGAATGCTTTACCACTGGGCTACGTTTCGCCCTTCACCTTTAAAGTAAAGAAGTTTTAGATGTCGCAGGAAATATCACGGACTACCCTCGTTTAACTGTCTGCCAGGCTAGGCACTTTTTAATGCTCTACTTAAAAAGAGTTACGGTAGGTAACACTTTCAAACTCACTGACATCTAGAACTTACATTATCAAAAATATTTGGTATGGTCTCTCTCCTTGTTGTCTGGCCAGCTGCACCTTCACTGGAATAGGCAATACAATACATGGACTGTTTTTCAAAACATACTGTTAAAAAAGATATATTTTCATTTATAATTAATGAGAATTTCTTTGCATTGGTGTAACATACAATATTATTGGACAATTTTGCATTTATAAACCAATGACTTTGTTGGTACTAAATATGACATAATAGCGATTTGGCATGCACACAATGACATCACAGTTTGTATTTACGGATCTCTATTTTCAGTACAGAATTTGTCATAAAATGTTATTTTAATACAATTTTGTTGTTTTTATAAAGTTATAAAGTTACGGCAACACTGTGGCTTACGTTGTTTCTGTAAGTTTCATTTGTCAGTTGCTAAAGCTTGTGAAATGTGAAATTTATTTTACTCAGGACATAAATGTTATAATAATTGTAACTCATTTATTAACCTCAATGTATTACACTAAGGGTCAGTCACATAGGGAAAAAATATTAAAGAGTTAATTAATGGGGGGAAAAAGTGTTTGGCTCAACAAAATGTAACCAATTATGTATCCATGAATGTATTACTTAAAAGATTCATTACAAAATATCACACTGTGTATCGTGGAGAATGAACAGAGCTTACTGGATGAAAACCGGAGTATTACCTGAATCCTGACTTGCGCACAGGAATGTCAAATGCTCGTATCACATTGACAAGGATGTACGGAGGAGGATCATTGGGACCTCTTATGAATGGTCGAGGATCAAGCTTCTTGCGCACTGGTTTCAGTGGTCGCTTTGGTTCAGCCATGTTTAATAATTCTGATATGAGATCTCTGTGATATAAACACACAAAATGTGTTACACTTTGTAATATAAATTCAAACATATTATTATTTGATATTTTCGTCAGATAAAATGTAAAAATGGATATACAATTTATTACCATTCAAAAAGAAAATTAAGTATAGGTTGACTTGGTTTCATTCTTAAACCTTTACTCAGATTTGTGTTAAAATTGTTTTGAAATGTGAAAAAATCTGCATTTTATAGATTAAAGACATTACTAAAAATATAAACAACTTATCCAGTTTACACAAACAGTATTCTCAAATGTCTCTATGAGATCATAATATATTGTATAAAATTTCAAGGCATACCAAAAGCATCTGTCAAATTGTTCATAAAGTATGTTTAAAGGAATTAATAAAGTTATAGAGGATACTCATTGATAAAGTATATTAATCCTCAGCAAGCCTCAAATTACATACTTTCAACTTGTGCTGATATATTATATCACAAGACACTCAAGAGGGTATTCTTTTTATCATCCATCATCATTCTTTTCATTTGTGACAATTGTAAACAATGTCAGTAATATGGGTTGAATACTGTAATTCAGGAAATTAACGCGAACAGGATATTATTGCGAAAAACGCGTCTAGAAGTAGGTCGCAATAATATTCTGTCGCGAATATTTCATGTCGCATTTATAAAAATAAACGTCTAGTGAAAAATAAAAAAAATAAAAAAACAAACAAATTATTTGTTAAAATCTGTTTATAAATATAAAGTTCAAGTGAATGAAATGAAACAAACATCACACAAACTTGCATTTATAAACATGTCACACTCGGTTACGCATTGTCTTATTTACTGGTATCACAGAGTCGTGCCATTTGCCACCCACGCATGATGTTGTCTTTGTTCTTTGATACCTTATCGAGCACCAACACAATCCATCGAGCGTGAATGGGTTTCAGAACACTAATCCTCATGTCGACCTTGGGTAAGTGGGTCTCAAAACCGGCTGACATCTTGTACGCATACAATCAATTAAAACAACTCCGAACAACGACATAATTAATTAGCCAATGAAAGTTGTTAAGAAAGTATTAGCCGGAAGTACGCGGAATCGCAAAAGTAACAAGGCTTTACGGAAGAACTAAAACTCGAAAGTAATTGTTATAACCACTTTTGGCGGAATGGTCGTATATTGAGAATAAATCACGAGGTCTTAATCCACTGGTCAGTAACATAGCTAACATATTTATTGTTGCAAGTAGGAGTCGATCTACTCACGATAATTTCATGTCACGATTTTGGCTAGGGTTATTGACTCGCGATAAATTAATGTCGCGTTAATTTCCTGAATTACAGTATTTGGCAACGGACAAAACAGCGTTAACTAGCAGAACGACAGTGGTGTATCATCACTAATGATAGGTTTAGCGCTAAAACATACACAGTGATGTAAGAAGCAATATCTCCTAGGAAAATATCACAGAAGACATTGAAAATTATAGTGCCAGCGGTATCTCCTACAAAAGTCTTAATGGATGATAAATTTGTTTAATGGTAAGCCAAGTTCAAAAGGTGTGTAAGAAGCAGTAAGTGTGACACTTGGTGAAGTAAACTAAACATACAAAAATGGTGGCAGCGTGTCTTCCTTCACGACATCTTGGAACACTTTCTGGTGTGCCTCTTGTCTTAAATACTGCATTACCTTCTCACGGACCTGCAAATTATAATTAGTGTCAGACAAAGTTCTATACCATAACAGACTTTGCTACCTTAATCAGAGTTAGACAAATTCACTAGCCCGACACCCGTGGTTAGTGGTTTTTAAGTTTGGGCTAGTGAGAAACCCCCCCCCCCCACCCCTCCTTATCG
>JAECMU010116812.1:7977-20085 GCA_016106625.1 Dracogyra subfuscus
ATATATATATATATATATATAACATGTTACAGATACGCGCTATAAATGGCTTGTGTTATCCGATGCACTAAGGTGTCGTTAAACATTGCTTTCCTTTCGCGATAAAAGAAGTATGTTTAATTTATGAATCGGTATGGTTCAGATACGGCGCCCTTGTATAACACCGTGCTCGGTCATGTCATACATTTTTATTCCACATGTCTTCATCTACGAAAAGGTGATACAATAAACCGTCATAGAACAATGCCCAATACCTAACATGTGTACATAAAACATAGTGGAGAAAAAAACAACCTCCTGACATCTTCCAAGGTATTTTTCAACAATCACAAGGTCTGGTTGAGGGATAGATGTAAATAATTTACAGGCTCGGAATTTCATAAGGAAAGGGACGAGCTGTTCGATCAATAAGCTTGTGTGGAACACACAATCGAGACGACTGTTGTCGCTTGACCGATACACGTGTGAAATTTGCAAACTGTGTGTTCTTGGTTGCCGGAGCTTCCTAATTCACACAAGCGCCTGTTTGTAGATAGGTGTAGTCCCAGGCCAAACAAAGCTGCCTCTGTGCCCGGGACGATGACATAAGAGACTAAAGCGAATTGCGAATTGGCCGAAGCTCACAAAGTTACATATTTTGCTTTTGGTTACATGAATCAACCTTGGATTTGTGGATCAATTTTTTTGTTTTTTGAACAAATTATAAATAGTCTTTTAAAGTTAACATCCGGTCGGAATAAAAATAAATTAACATCCGGTAGGAATTTAGTATGTATTTTAATTTAAAAAGTTTGATTTGTTTTTATAATCGCGTATTTTTTAAAATAAAAGAAATGAACATGAATCGGGTATTGTTTACAAATAAAATATTCTAATGATGATATAGATTGCCTTTCTGTTTCACTGACTTAAGAACACTGGACATTCGGGGATTTTTTTTATTTTTATTGCTTTCATGTTTTTCTTTGTTTCTAAATATTTTAAATAAGAGAAATTCATGGTAGCAAAGGTTAATAATACCATAATTTCATACACCAGTAGTGGGTCATTTTTTGCTTTGTGCCAACCCTTAAAAGTTCATGTAGGCCTACACATAAACGTATGGTTAACTGTATAATTAAAAAAAAAATTCGGTTAACCTATTTGCTTCCTGTTACAAGTACTATTGCCACAAGCAACGAATTTGATTAATGCTTGACCTGATTATTTAAGGAGAGTTCATTTTCATTAGTAAAATTTAAAAATATTGAAATAGTAAAGTGCTCGCCTGATGCGCTGTCGATATGAGATCGATCTCCGTCAGTGGGCCCATAGAGCTATTCTTCATTCCAGCCAGTGCATCACGACTGGTATATCAAAGGCTGTACGTGATATGTGCCACCCTGTTAATGGTATGGTACATATAAACGATCCCTTGCTACTAAAGGAAAAACGTAGCGGGTTTCCTCTCTATAACTGTCAATATGACCATATTTTTAACATCCAATAGCCGATAATTAATAAACAATATGCTCTAGTGGGGTCGTTAAACAAAACAAACTTTCTTTTCCATTACAATGTAATTTATAAGACCTACAAGGCTGCTACCATCCTGTTGAGATTTGTTTTTAAATCCAGAGGTATTCTGCAGGTGTCTGTGGAAGTTGCTGTAGGCCATTGATCACATTGTTATCTCTACTATTGCACAAGCCCAACTTACTGAGCCCGGAGGGGTTGTTTCTATATGATAAGTTCAAACTAGTTTAAATGTAATTAAGATCTTTGTCTGCAGTGTCACTACCATGTAGGTTGAATTGGCAGATCATTAATAATTTGGCACTTCGGTATTCTGGCACACTTGCTTTAATGAAAAGCCATTGTAATGAAACTGAAATAAGTTACGTCATTATCAGATTCTGTATGTCAACTGTAAATCGCCTTAGGTAGACTCGTTGGTATTTATCTTTTTGTGAGTGTGAAATTTCTCTTTTTAATCGGTTAAGTTTTAGTCGGAAATATTCGAACCTTATAAAGTACCTTAACATATGAAATTTTACGAATTTCTATAAACGTGAGTGGTGGGGTGTGGGTGGTGGGGGTTGGGGAGGATTCGTTTTAACATCAAGATAAATTAATATTCTTAGCCCTATATTTAATAATTTTAAGAAATTTAAACTATTAAAGACCTGTTAATTTTCACAGATATGGTTAAAGTACATTGCACATTGGTTAATGAATCATGAAACTTGCGTCCACTAGACAACTATTCAAGCACGCATGTCGTGAACACAATCACCGATTTTCTAGAGGTTTTTTTTTTTTTTTTTTAGAGGTACAAATATGCATTACGTTTGCGAGTTCTATTTACTAAGCAGGGAATTGGGTGACGCGTTCGTTTGAAGACTCATCTCTTTACCAAGAGCATGTCTGCAGGTGATTACTCAACGACATTGCGTTACACACCTCTGTTTGCATATTACCTTTCTTCAACGATACTCTGTAGGTGATGTTTACAAAGAACGGCGATGTACACAACTGCACCGGTCGTCACCGACAGGTTTGTGCATCCGTCCCAGAGAGTTGCGTCATACAGGCATATTTGTTTGACTATGAATCTCCTTTTCTTAAAGTTATTTGTATATACAAATAACAAAAGTGTGTGTGTGATTTAAAAACAGGTTTACTTGGACCAAAGTGCAATAGAACTCATGTCGTAACAATTTATCTATGAAGCCTACTACGATAACCACTTACCCACCCCTACTCCCTACTCTTTTTGTCCAGTTCTGTGGAAAGAAAAACATTAATGTCTGTTTTGTTTAACGATACAAATTGAGCACATTGATTTATTAAGTATCGATTATTGGATGTTAAATAGTTGAATAATGTCAGAAGAATTTATTTTTCATCAGCAACCTTTATATTGACTTTTCCACAGACAGAACACAACATAGCATGCTAAGATCTTTGATATATCAACGGCTGTGGTATGTGCTATCCAGGCTATGGTAAAGTGCATATAAAAGATCCCTTGCTGCATTAGAACAATTAAGCGGGTTTCCTCTAATGACTACGTGTCAGAATTATGAAATGTTTGACATCCAACAGACGATGATTAATTAATGTGCTCTAGTGGTGTCGTTAAACAAAAATTATATATATATATATATGATCTATTACTATACCAGTACTGGATCCCATTTTACTAAGCGATCTTAGCGCTTAGATCACCTTAAGTGTATAGCTACCTTATGCACTGCTTCGAAAACTGGGGCCCTCGACATTTGGAATAAAAGGTTTCTTCTTTTATTTTCTAAACTAAATATTGCACAGTCAACTAAACGCCTTTGATGATGCACACGTTATATATGTTTCATTACGAGTGTGAAAATAAACGTCCTACGCAATATGTCGGTGGTATTCACTAAAGCATATGAATTGTTTTTCCCTTTCGAAACGCATTTTTCACCATGGGTCATTAACTCTGTACTAGGCATTCTTGGGTGATATCGCCAACGGCATATTTAAAATATTTTCAATAGTGCGTGTTCAGTGTGTGAATTTTTAAAAATATGTGAAATATTTGTTCAAAAAAGGGATGTGGGATTGACATGAATAATTTATTTGGAATTAATCTTAACAAAAAAGAGCTTTTGGCAGGAAAAAAAAATGATTCAAAGTGATAATGTAACCTTGCTGACAGCATAATAGTGTTTGTAGAGATGCAGGCCATTAACGCAACAGACCGAGGACACTTATGTTTATACCAACACAGGTACTTTAAAGGCTAACAACAACAAAAACAAAATATAAAAAACAAAACTGCCCACACAAAAATCGCACTTTGTTTAATTGTACGGTTTTAACTTTTAAAAGTATTTCTTTTATACTAAAATTAGTTTCATATATACTTGAAAGTTCATCATTATTCAGTCCAAAACCATGACATTTAGCGGACCATTCTTGGTTTTGTGTCGACTAATATAAAGAACAGAATGATGCAAAACGTTCCGTGTATTCTCTTTGTTGAGTATGTTTTCAAGTCGCACAGTTACTAACCCAGTAAATGACGTGTAAAATTACAACACTTTTCCTTCCAATTTCCCATTGATCTTCCTTTTTATTTTCCTCCGCCCATCCCACTGACCCTCTGCCCGTTCTGCTTTCTTAGTATATTGCTGATATCACTGAAGTTCTACAACGTGCAAAGTGGCCGTATATACTGACATACAGCTCTTTGCGTGTGCTACTGACATATGCCATTTCAAAACAGCCGGGTTACATAGAGCGCCGGATGTTTGGCTTAGGGAAGTTTTCCCATATGTTCTATATTCACGCGTATATATCCAAGTTAACATTTCATAAATATATATAATATATAAAATGATTTTAAAATCTATTGTATGTAGACTCTAGTACATGTCAGAATTACCACATGTTTGACATCCAGTGATTAATAAATCAATGATTTCATTACACAAAACTAATTTTAACTTTGATAACTAGCTGGAATGGGGAATGGATGATGTGTGTATTACTCGGTGTGCTTAAGCAAGTCGGTCCTGGGCACCTTTTTTATTTACGTCAAACCGTCTGTTGAAGACAAAGGCAGATGTCGAATAGTTTGTCTTCTCATAATGAAAAACGAAATGTTTAACGACATTTGATACCAGGCATAGCGCATTCTTAACCAGCTTCGTGTCCAGCGTATGATAATGATGATATAAATAGTATCGTCTGAAGTTGGAGAAAGTTGGAGTGGGGGGTGGGAGTGCATACATTTTCTCACAAATAAGACATCACATTCTTCGGCTTTTGATATACTGTTGTAAACCAACTGTTAGAAGTGGAAGCCAAGCAAACGAACATCCCGCCGTCCCTCCCCTCTTAACAAAAAGGTTTGATTTGGTCATAAAACATTGACTACGCATGTCAGGCTTTAACCATAGTTATTTCGCTTCAATTCGTTTTAATAAACACAAAGTTACATAAAAAATCGTGGCTATTTTCCAGTAGACTAATTATAGTAATTGCTTCGCGTTTGACGAAGTTGAACTGAAAGTCTCCAACGAAAGGTCTTTCTTTACATGCTATATATCAGCTTGGCGTCGCACATGGGAGAATGTAAGGAAAAACCATCTGTTATTAACACTGTCGAGTCGGTGGGTTTAAAATTGATTCTGAAACTCAACCTGGGCCAGAAAAAATATAATATGACAAGAATTCTCCATGGTACGTCTGGGAAATTGTTTGTCTTCAGGAAATGGCCGTATTTTCTTTTGCACCCACGATAATTTCTTTCGCTTCGTGAGTCGTGTTTCCCACAGCGGGGCGAACCTTCCTTTTTTTTTCCGTATTCTTCATTTCTAAAGAGGTCAGCGAAGCAAAAGTGGAATATCAGTGTATATTATAAGAGCCATAGAAATAGAGGCCTGGACGTTTATTAATAAAATTAAAATGTGTCATATTTTGGTCTCTTGTTGTGGACTCGTTAAGCCATTGACATTAGTTGGCTGTTGACATTTTATAACCTTGATTGCCTCCTATGAATTATTTATGTCCCAGGTTACCAGGTCTCGCCAGTCAATGAGAGTTGCTACCTGAGAAATATTGGGGAGACATTATAAGCGGTTTTGTTGTGTCCTCAATGTACATTGATAGTACTTGTTTTGTACTTGTTATGTACTTATTGTGTACTTGATATGTACTTATTCTGTACTTTCTCAGGCACAGTGCTTCTGAACTTTTGAAAATCTAGACTCATGATCTTAATAAAGTGTTACCGATCATAGATGGCGCTTAGTGAACTAGTCTTGTTTTCACTGTCCTAACCGGGGTCCCATGACAGGTACATCAAAGCCTATGATACATGCATCTTCCAGCCTTCCGTAGGAATACCATATGCTTTCTCTTTATATCAAATGTCGACAAAATAACTGTAAAACAAAACGTTGCTGTAGTTTAAATTAAACTGAGATTATTTCCATCCATCCATTCATTCATCCATCCATCCATCCATATCCATCCATCCATCCATCCATCCATCCATATCTTTCCATCCATCCATATCATTCCATCAATCAATCAATCTATCCATCCATCCATCCATCCATCTATACATTTGGTACCAAGTGACATTATAGCTTTGATGCACTTGACACTCGTCTGGAAACGTCCAAACCAATTCATGACAGTCTCCCTGAAAGTGTTTGCGGTATTTTTCCTCTACTAGTATATAAAGGGGAAAACCCCCACATGAATGTGTGTCAATGTGTGTAAACTGGTTCTCATTGTCCGCTGAAACAAGTCTTATTATTTTTAAACTGTTGATGTAAGCAAATTCGACTCAACGACTGTTCCAGTGAACTACTGTATGAGCTAATGTTCAACTATTGCTATATCAAAGGCTGTGGTAAGCGCTGCACCGTCTCTTGTGTTGCTCTTAACGAAGATACTAACTGTAGCCTTGTTTGGTGCCTGCCTATTTGACACCTAACAGCCGATGTATTGTTAGTGCTGATCTGTCGTTAAGCATTCATTCCTTATTGGGTGCACACACTAAACCACAAAACTTTCTGTAACTACTTCATTATAACTTGATTTTCGTGTTTAGATTCAATTAATGTACGTTGTTCTACTTATCGGTACCTTGGCTTGTCTGTGAAGTACATTGGGTTAATGGTTCGTGAAAGATAAGTAAGCGTAGCGATCATATATTTTTTTATTTAATCGATAAAACGCTCTCAGTATGTGAGCCGGTAACGGGAAGCAAACCCAGTACCTACCAACCTCGAGTCTGTTGGTTTTAACCACTGCATCACAGAAACCGGTTTTGTAGGCATTCCAGATTACAGTGTTATATTTTCTAGACAGGTACCTCCAGTTGAAATCGTAACTCGTTGACACCTACTAATCATGGATTAACCAAATGTTCTAGGATACCGTTGAGCAAATATTGTTTCGCTATTATTTTTAACTAGGCTACCACGGGTATCACCCATGACGTACAGTATCATACTGTTTCTAACCATGGCAGCTGAAATGAATACAAAGACGTTTCGTTAAGTGGGTCCTGCACACTGCCACCAGTATTGTCTGGTTCTAGAAGCAGACGTCAGATTTGGACGTAATCAATTCATGGGTGCGCGCTATGACCACTCGGATGACAACAAAAACAGAATCACTTTGATAGATGATCCCACTTGGTCGTTGTTCAGACCCAACCCACGATTCTTTGACGAGACAATGTCGCCCTGGGGCTGGTCCCGAAAGCCGACCACTGTCCGGTACTCGTCCCCACCATGTCCGAGCTAATGAATCGAGTGAAGTGAGATTCGGAGGAACAAAGCTCATTGGAAGTCCCTTTCAAAAAGTTGGATTTAAAACTGTCTCCGTTGCTATTAATAGGGGTATAATCAGTCAATGAATTAAAGTCGCCGCATATTCGGAAGAGTGGTGATTAGAAATGAACTGGTATGCGTCTTTCTTGTTTAGATTTTGCTTCATGTGTGTATGTACGGTCGTGACCTCGGGTCATGACCTGGAGACTGAGTAAATATATCGGTTACGGATGCCCGGTGATCGGAATATGTCAACATTGGGTCAGTAAAGCTATTCTGTCTACCCGAATAGAAATTATGATCACAGGCATTTTTGTACAATTCTTTAAATTCCATTTTAACTTGTTTGTTGCATTTATATTATGGTTCAAGCACATTGCCCCCAAATATCGTACATACTAAATATAAAATAATTCTGGACAATTGTTATTCTGGTTAAAACAACTTAACAGGAGCTAAGTTATATTATGTTACTTCTGAACACGCTATTAGCTATTGGGGAGGGACGTAGCACAGTGGTAAAGCGTTCGCTTGATGTGCGATCGGTCTGGGATCGATCCCCCATCGGTGGGGTTATTTGGCAATTTTTTGTTCCAGTCAGTGCACCACGACTGGTATATCAAAGGCTGTGGTAAGTGTTATGTGGGATGGTACATATAAAAGATCCCTTGCTGCTAATCGAAAAGAGTAGCCCATGAAGTGACGATAGCGGGTTTCCTCTCTCAATATATGTGTGGTCCTTAACCATATGTCCGACGCCATCGTAAATACAATGTGTTGAGTGCGTCATTAAATAAAACATCTCCTTCCTTCCCTATTTAACTCGTGTGTTTAATATATAGATCAGTTTAGTACGTGGTTCATATAGCTATAGTGTGGACAGTGTATTGTTAGTAAAACCAGTCAAATGTAATTGTAAAAAATAAATGATATTACTTAGCGTTTGTGTTTCAGTTAACTTGGCCTTAACAGACCCATAGGAACCGTGGGTGGGGCTCAACCCTCCCCCGAGGACGAAAATGTAATTTGTTTTGTCATGCTCTATATAAATAAATGTAACAATAATATGGCTGTTGTTACTGTGGAGGTTGTGACCTTTACTAGATGTGGTCACACACACACATACACACATACACACACACACACACACACACACACACACAGACAGACAGACAGACAGACGCACACACGCACACACTCCCACAGCCCTTGTTAAGCGGAATCAAACAAGCATACAAATATTTTTTAATGATATATGTGACATATTTAGGGCACATACTTCTCTCCATAGCATCTACATCTATAACACTGAACTAAGAGGAATGTCTTTAACGGCACCCCTGCACGATTAGCCAGGGGTCTTTCACGGGCACTTGGGACCACACATATCACCGCATTTAATATATTATAAACTAACTGGTTTCTACGTTAAAAACATTTCACCGAGTGGGACTTAATTGTACGGGCTCCAGCTTGCACTTTGGGCAGATGGTCTGCCAAATGAGAGCCTACTGCTTCTGGGCCAAATGCTGCGTCAACGGGCAAAGGAAAGCGTAACAAAAGGACAATACCGGTTACTACTTGACTTGGTAATTACAAAAACACCCTCCTTCATTGGCTAGTTTTGACACCAAGTGAGATTTATTAGAACTCGCGCAAATTTGCTTGACATTCATATTCAGAAGCAAAAGACTCCATTGTCCTGGTTTGCATGCTTGCCTGTTTCTGTTGGGCTCTCGAGGCGTTCTTGAATACTGGTATATGGGTTCTATTTGAGGTCGGAGAAGTGTGAAATTCAAGTTGTTACTCGAGACCATCATTAATGATTAAATGTTACTTGGCAGACAATGCAAAATACTGAAGCCTCAATTCTTTTTGGCTTTGTAAGAATCAATGCCTGAAAATAGTTGTAACAAAAGTAATATCAGGAAGTCATATTGGCAGAGAAGGGGTGATGTTAGCAGAGATTGTAAAAGTGTAAATAATTAATACTCGTGTAACTAAACCCCATAGTATATTAATTTAATTTACCAGTTAGTTACCATCCATAATTGTAATGATAGTTGTACTTGTTTCAAATATCCAACTGACATTTCAGGCAAGTTTTCAATGGGATACATGCCAAGCATAAGTAAAAGGAAAAAAACCCTAAACAAAATGAGAATGACACGAGAATTTTCATTTTTAATATTACACTACCACCACCACCACCACAGACAAGACCAAGAACAAAATACAAAATATGTAAATCTAATAAGGTGCAAGAATGCTGGCATCCATTCTTCTCGGCCAGCTTTGTCATGAGCATGCAGTGTTTAACAACATGGTTAAATTGAGTCTGCAGGAACAACGCAGGACCGCATAGCTGCGGTTGTTGCACGCCATCACACAATACAAACCACTGCACTGTGCACTCCAGGGTATTTCCGCTGTCGACGAAAGACGCTGGCATTACCCGGCGAACCTGGAATTAAGTCACGTTAAGAACCTGCCAAGCGGTCCTTTCGGCTTAGTGTCCTTGGCTCTCTCGGGCTTGTTTATCTCGGCTGTTTGCTCGCTACCTTTTTCCGTGGCAACTGATCAAACAGATCGAGACTCTTGAGGTCGGATCTGGGTGAACATCTACCAACTTTGTAAAGTTTGCCATGGCCTACGTTCAAGCCGACCGTTTAACGCTAAACGTTTGAAAACTATTTCGACTGGTTTCCGAAGTGGTAATTTGGTTTCCTGTGTAGCGTAAAAAACAAAACGAATTCCAGTCATCTAGGGTTAGCGACAAACGGCTAACATAACTTACCCCCAACTTTACAGGGGAGCGTGCATCGGACCCTCCCAGTGAATATTGACATGGTCAGGATACTCCTAGCAGTTTTCATCGGCCTTTCCCCCCCTTCTGTGCATTTCCCATGATTAGTGTATTAAATGTCATGGTATTTACAGTCCTGTGTCTGGTAAAGTGCATATAAAATAGCTCTTGTGACTAACCAAAAGCCAACAATTTTTTTTAATGACCAAGTGTCACAGATACCCTATTTTAAACACCTGTTACTAATAGCCCCTGTTTTGACACGTGTTGAAATGTCATTAAGTATTCCAACTTCTACATGGTTCAGATTAATGAACAAAGCCGTTTTTAAGTGGCGGGTTTAAAGTTCTGTCTGCGAGTTTAATTCACATAATAAAACAGAAGGTTAAGTCCTTACAATGACATTAAATATGTTTCATCTGACATTGCCGAATGATTTGGTTTTAAGACCTTTGAGTAATTTGCATTAGTCATTCTTAAACATACTGTACTACGTTCTTGTCAATAATACATCAATTATCTGTAAGCCTATTCAGCAGACATTTAAGCATATTAAGTAACATGAAAGTGGTTAAATAACCATACCTAATGCGCATGAATTGCAAACAGGGTCGACTTTAAAATTTACTTTTTATTTGTATATAACTTGGGATGACAAATAAATGACCGTATAACACACTAACGTCGAAACCATCAAAACCATCTGCAAATAGAATAACAAAGCTTTTAAAAGTACGCAAAATGGGGGCGTGATTAGATGTGATCAAAAAGTAAGACAAAGAAAATCACATCAAGAAACACCCTGAATTCGGTTGAAAAAGGAACTGACTGTGATGTTGCTCTTGTACCTCACTTCCTCAGAAATGCAAGGTTTATGGACAGACGTCCAAACAAGACACTGAGCGATTCTTGTTCCCGGTGTTCGTAGGACATTTGGGGAGGTTAACACCGCCGTGTTTTGTAGGCGAACTGCTCCTTGTTCAAATATTATAGCTCTCGAGAATTTGGCGAGTTTGCTTGTTGTGCTAGTTCATGTTGACTCATGCATGCTGTGGGGACGTCACTGCATTTTCCCCTCAAAACCGACCAGCCTGTTAGTTCTTCTGCAGTGACCTGAAAACCCACCTCATCCGCCATCCGTGCTTGATGTCTTCGTTTCCCATAATTATGTCTTTAACTTTGTAAATAAAATTGCACGATTACGACGGAATGGTAGGGAAATGCATTGCGTGTTGTGACCCTTCGCGACTAATGCGTTTGTTGATTGGAGTCCGTGCCTATTGACTCTCGGAAAGAACGTTAGCTCATTAGTCATTACCAAGAATGTGGTTCAGATAACAAGGTTTCTGGTTTAGAACGACCATGGGACGACCATTTCAGTTGGAGGAGGGAGAGGGAGGGGGAAGGAAGGGAGAGGAAGGGAGAGAGATGGGGAGAGACAGAGAGAGAAAATGACAAAGAGACGAGTAGGAAGGAACATCATAACAACAAAACTGTTATCGTATTCAAAATATATGATACTGTTGCCTATAATTGTAATGTCATTTATTTTACATTTTATCAGACGACCCAATACACTGCATACATATTTTATATGCTTAGCAACAAAGTTATACATCGACGTTTATTTATTCATTGTTTAATTTCCAATAGCTGATATTTACTGTTGTGATTAAAACGTTGCAATTTACAATTTTAGCCAGAGTTGTTACCATTGTTGTCTTTAGGATTTGATCTGGTGGTATCAACCTTGCAGAATATCATTAAACTTTTATTCAGTCATTCATTTAAGGCCGAATTTACGATTTTCTTAAACGCAAATGTTTAAGCATTGTAAATACGATTAGTTTCACGTGTGTAAGTAAAAACAGCTTTAGTAAATTCAGCTCTTAATACTAGTATTTAGAAACAGTTTACACCTTCTCACATAGTGTAACTTTTGACATAGTATGTTAGTGACGATTGCAATAGAGAGCCGAGTTC
>JAECMU010116833.1:0-10944 GCA_016106625.1 Dracogyra subfuscus
AAAGTTTTTAAGAACTTTAAATAGAAAGCCCCACTCCACCCTATCGTATGCTTTTGTTTGATCATCGAGATACTGCTGAATGTCCTTGCTGTTAAACCCCTGTTAAATACATCAATGAATAGCGGATGAAATGGTTAAAATGTGCACAACTATTATCTGCATTTATCAAAATAATATTAATTCTGAAATTTAAATGAATCAAAGTCCCCTGGTCAAATAGGAAGACATCTGAATGCAGATTTTATGTCTGATTTTGTGTGCCTGGACTTAATACCTGAATTATGCGTTCTGCTTGATCGAGGGCAGAATAGGTAACTGAACAATAACTGTCATCAATAAAATAATTAATAGATGAGATAAGTGATGAATTAGCCTAAAGTCCCCATCTTTCTTTGTAACCAAACCCAAAGGAGAAACTGGTAATGGACCAACTATCCGCTCAGCAAAGCAACTCTTTAACAATTTTGTTTTGGAGTATCCCTGGCAATTGTCTTGCACTTAATAAAATAGTAAAATCCCTAGAAACGTTTGGGCCACTATAATATAGACAAAATCCAAACTTACACCCATTAATAAGTTCCTGTTTTTCTGCTAAAAAGTGGGTAATTGGCTAACTTAAGTTCAAGTGCAAAATACGCAATAGGTAAAGTTAAAGGTTTATTTTGTTTTTTATTTAACGACGCCTCTAAAGCTCATTGATTTGTTATCTTATCATCGGCTATTGGACGTCAAATATATGGTCATTCTGACACAGTTTTGTTTTTAGAGGAAACCCGTTGTCACCACATAAGCTACTGTTTTACGACAGGCAGCAAGGGATCTTTTATTTTCGCTTCCCACAGGCAGGATAGCACAATCCATGGCCTTTATTGAACCAGTTATGGATCACTGGTCGGTACAAATGGTTTACACCTACCCACTGAGCCCTGCGGAGCACTCACTCAGGGTTTGTTTGGAGTCGGTATCTGGATTAGAAAAAACCAAACATGCCACGACTGGGATCCGAACCCAGTACCTACCAGCCTGTACACCGATGACCTAACCAAGAGGCCACCGAGGTCGGTCTCAATAAATAAATGTTTCACGAAAGTCCAGCATGGAAAACACATCGACAACTGAGTGTCAATAAACATGATCACGAAGCACGCTATGAATGAATGTCATCAGTCTTAAAATCAATTAAACTAAAACAGTGCAAAATATAAATATCAAAACAAAGTCATTCCCCACAACAGAAATATGGCCGATTCCCTTCCTTTGTTCAACTTTTCTCTCTATTATGTAAAGGATGTGTCCTGACGTTATGTTGTTGTAACTTGTGTACAGCATACGGGGCCTTTTTCATAACTACAGTTACATATTACAGATATTGTCTTGTTTAGAATATCAGTTTCTGTTTAATACAAGGTTTGTTGCCTATTAACTGTTTAAACAGGATTTTACTTTCCAATAATGCAAACAATATATTATGAAGTAAAAGGACTCCCCACTCCCCGACAACAGCAGCAGCTACAACAACAACAACCTATACAAAATCACCAACAAAACAAAACGAAAATGAATAAATAAATAAATAAATGGGTTGGGGGGGGGGCGGGGGGGGGGGGATTGAGATTTTGTTAGTAACATCTTACGATGCCTGCAAATTCAGGACAGTCCAGATATAGAATAACACATTTTGCTATCTATCAGTTCCAAAGTATGTTTGAGAAGTAAATATGTTTCAAAATATTTATTAACGCACAAAAGACTATGAAATAGTTACACACATAAAATATAGTTCCCAAAGCCTGTGAAAAAAGCATTAGAAATGACCAAAAACTTAAATAATTATTCATATTTACGTCACAATTTCCCCCCACAATATCAAAACAATGTTATAAACTGTGAATGATGGAATTCCTGTGATACACACAATCATTGTGGTCATACAAAAGGTGTTGGGTTTCCGTGTTGTGTGGGCGATATTCTATATTTGTCTTACACAACAGAACAGATCTTTATTTCGCTCAAGGCCACCAACCGGTAGCATCAAAGGATTTTATTTATAAAACAATTATATATATTTACTCTCTCTCTCTCTCTCTCTCTCTCTCTCTCTCTCTCTCTCTCTCTCTCTCTCTCTCTCTCTCTCTCTCTCTCGTATTAATATGAACATGTGTATATTAATAATCAATAACAAAATATAAATTCTGACTACACTGGTACTAGTGTATCATATGTATTGTATGAGTGTACCTTCCTACTAACCTACCAACCTACCTACATACAAACAGACGGACATGTAAACAGACGTGTAGACACAGTGTAGTACAATGCAACACAATACAATTATAACTGAATAAATATAATAAAGTTTTAATGAAATTGGGTTTCATGTCATGCGCTAGTTTTCATTTGTGCAGCAAGAAGAGTTTCCAAAACATGAAGTTTAATGCTAAATTAAAACATTGAACTTGATCAATACTAACATGCCTGACTTAATTTTATATTACAGATCCGATATTTGTGTTCCGTCCTACTACTCTTACCTTAAACGAAAGGGACAGTGGAACAGGTACGATCGTCATGACAAACTATGCTCCCAACTCGCCAGATTTTACAGTGGAGATTTTAACAAAAGATGGAAACGCAGTTAGTGCCTTGGATTACACATCACCTACGTCATCCATACTCTTCACCTCAGCAAGTGATACACAGACGTTTACCATTTATACAACCGGGGATACAGTATGTATGATATGCACTAATTTCTTACAGGGGCGGGACGTAGCTCAGTGGTACAGCGCTCGCTCGATGCGTGGTCGGTCTGGGATCGATCCCTGTCGGTGGGCCCATTGGGCTATTTTTCGTCACAACCAGTGCACCACGACTGGTATATGAAAGTCCGTGGTATGTGCTATCCTGTCTGTGGGATGGTGCATATAAAAGATCTCTTGCTGCTAATCGGAAAGAGTAGCCCATGAAGTGGCGACAGCGGGTTTCCTCTCTCAATATCTATGTGGTCCTTAACCATATGTCTGACGCCAAATAACCGTAATTAAAATGTGTTGAGTGTGTGGTTAAATAAAACATTTCTTTTTTTCTTTCTTTGATTTCTTACACGCCCGTCGGAGGGAACATTGTGCAATTTGTGTGATCAGTTTAGAAATATTTGATTTTTAAAACGTATCTCACTTTCTTTCACTCTTTATGATGATAGTTTGTGAAATAACTTTGAGATAAAAATATTTAACTGTGTCTGCATATCCTCCTACAGCACAATATCTATATGCTGGTACATTTTGTGGTTAACAATAAGGGAAACACGATACATTGGTATTTTTTAAAACACAGTCAGACCATGCATGGTTTTAGATGATTTATAACAACGACCATTTTCAGTGTTAACTTACAAACCATTATATTTATTTCTAAAAGTATACATTGCCATCAATGATTGAAATAAATTATTTATCTATAGTACATGCTTTTGGATCTATTTAATTACACACATACCCTCCCCTACCCACAACCCCCCTCCCCCCCACAAAAACAAACAAACAGACAACAACAACAACAACAAACAAACAAAAACAACCCCAACTATAAACAAACAAAAACAACCCCAACTACAAAACAACAAACAAGCAAACAAACAAAAAGAAAAAAAAAGAAAAAAAGAAGAGAAATCAATATTCTGTTTGAATTGAGTAATCTGGGAATGGCACGTGCTAAAATATTACCGATGTTTAAAGCTTATTGGATGCATATGCATATATAATACCCATAGCACAAAGAAAACCGTTTCAATGTGGGGCTTGAGATCGATCCCCGTCAGTGATGGTGCATATAAAGGATTGCTGCTAATCGAAAATAGTAGCCCATGAAATGGCAACAGCGGGCTTCCTCCCTCAGTATATGTGTGGTCCTCAACCATATGTCCGACACCATATAACCATATATAAAATGTGTAGAGTGCGTCTTTAAATATAACATTTCCTTCCTTCCGTTTCAGTGTATTATGTGAGAACGTTTACACAGAATGCAATATATCATAACTAACAAATTATCTGAAAGATGTCTGTAACCCTGCTCTCTATGATTTTAACACATCAAAAGAGATGTTTGTAACTTTGTTCTCTATATGATTTTAACACATCAAAAGAGATGTTTGTAACTCGGTTCTCTATATGATTTTAACACATCAAAGAGATGTTTCTAACTTTGTTCTCTATATGATTTCAACACATCAAAAGTGATGTTTGTAACTCTGTTCTCCATATGATTTTAACACATCAAAAGAGATGTTTGTAACTCTGTTCTCTATATGATTTTAACACATCAAAAGTGATGTTTGTTATCATTTGGAAAATAGAAACATCTGATGGTTTTTAACTCATCAGCTGAGTAATGTATGTAGCCCTGTTCTCTATATGGTTCTAGCTAATCAAATATCAAATAATCTAGTGTCTATAACCGCTCACTTTATATGATTTAGGTAACATGCTAATGAAGTGAGGTAGAAGGAAAGTTATTGGCCCAGGACGGACTGATCTTGTACTTCTGTTTGATGTTGGGTGCTGACATCCATGCATAGTTAGTAGGTGTATCTACAGGATGCAGCAGAAGACACTTATCATTTCATTTTTTTAAGTATCCTTAGACTGGACACCTCAGCACACATTAAGACCTGACTATTTGGTATATAGCATATGATTAATTTATTGGGTCTTAAAACTGAGACACAAACCACTGTCCGGACACCGGTACCACAGGTGCCTCGTCAAACAACATAGCATTACACCCGTGGTGTTTGTTTGTACGATACTTGTGACTCTTTACAATTGCATATGTAAGTAATTGCACCCATAACAGTTCCATTAAAGCGACAAGGAAGCTATTTACTTAATGTTTAACCACACTCCAGAATATTGTACAGCCTGTAAGTATTAAAGGCAGCACATCACCATTTGTTGTGTCGTTATTTGCTGTAGTAACTCAATTAGTCCAATTTAGGATATAGTTCATCATAAAAAACACTTCAAAATTCTAATGTGCTTTTTGAAATCTTTCTTTGATGATTACACTTAGGTTGACCTGTGTAGTATTTAAATAATCCATTGGATTGATGTAACGTGTTATATGTAGTACTAACTGATAACAGTTGTGCAAGTGGTATGGTGCCACTTGTGTAACAGCCACGCGAGATGGTGGTCATTAATTGAAAACATTTGTTCTTGACCTATGTTGATATTTGACACGGTACATGTCAGTCGAGATCATTCCCTAAAATTAGTAGTCACATGACCGTCTCGACAGCTTTGTATTTTTCACAGAATATATTCTGACAGAGAAACTGTATTGAACTGCATGGAGTAATTAATGGTGGCGTGTAACCTTAAGTGTTTAGGTATATATATCGTGGGTAGTCGATAGTCACACACGTTACATTCGTTTTTCTAAAGCACGCACAAGCCAATTAAGTCACATTTATCAACAAATGAAGAATGCATAATTACATCATTTTTTTTATCAATACAATTGTCCAGAGACTATTCGTTAAGTTGTAAGACGCCAAAAATGGGATCTATGTAAAATGTACTTAGGCCAATGAATTCGGCAATACATAATTATTACTAACAAATAGTATAAATCACGGATCCAATGAGTTAAGTAAATAATATTTATTACGTGTTTATTTTACTATTTGTCCTTATGTGCTCAACTGTTTATCCTTATGTGCCCAACTGTTTGTCCTTATGTCCCCAACTGTTTGTCCTTATGCCCCAACTGTTTGTCCTTATGTGCCCAACTGTTTGTCCTTATGTGCCCAACTGTTTGTCCTTATGTGCCCAACTGTTTCTCCTTATGTGCTCAACTGTTTGTCCTTATCTCTAAGATAATGGTTGTGATGTATGAATTATAATATAGTATTTCGACGAATAATGCAACATTGATGCTTTTGGAAATTTCAGATTGATGAACCACATGAGACGTTCACTGTAGAGTTTGGCACTAACATCATATCGGTAATTGATGACAAACTAACTGTTACAATTACTGATGATGATGGTAAGTGTTGTTAAGAATATATTACTGATTAGATAATTTTAAGGAACCTTTACTGAGTTGGCTGCCATCGTTATGACGTTGTTCACCAACAGTCATTTTAACAGTTAAATTACTTATTGCATACACTTTATTGTTTAGAACACCAGCGTCTGTATAATATATTTTTTGATTCCTAATATATGATATTAACGATACCGAAAAACACTGGTAATAACATCTCTCTCTCTCTCTCTCTCTCTCTCTCTCTCTCTCTCTCTCTCTCTCTCTCTCTCTCTCTCTCTCTCTCTCTCTCTTTGGTCGTATTACAACATTGTTTTAATAGCATGAACAACTACAGACATAAAGTACCAAACTGGAAATGAAGATTGAATTATAGATATTTATCTGCCACGAGTAACGCGCGGAGCCTGTTTGATACTTACATATAAGCTACATCACACTGGGAGTAGTCGTAACTTTGTGGACATTTAAGCACATGTCCTTGAGAACGTGTATGTTCCTCGTTTAAATCGGCAAGTGCGGGGTACGTCTAACGCAAGTGTTACGAGTGCTGTATGTTACCTGGCCATGAAGAGTAATTATTTGTATATGAATATTCGTCTCAGCAACAGCTAGGACTAATAAATAAATAAATAGGCACATGCAGTTCTCTTAATGTGGTTTTCTTTTTAAATGTAAACTTTAATCGTATTTCTTTTATTTCAGACTCTGAAGTTTCTTGGGATTCGAATATCATGACAAAAGCGGAAGGTGATGCAGCAGCTGATTTGGCATTAACCAGAACTAATGTCGGAAACAACGCCCCGGCTCTTAGTTTTGATTTAACAGCATCTGGCACAGCTACTAGTGACGATTACACTGTTCAGTCTCTGACTGTGACATTTGACGCAGGCAGCACAACAGCTACATACTCAGTTACAATTAATGATGACAATGTAAGTTGAACATTACAGACCCAGTAACATTACAATAATTTGCATATACAGTGAAACTTCGATAACTCTGTCTTGAAGGGGACGAGAGAATAGTTAGAGTTTCAGGAAGTTCGAGGTTTCGAAATTAATATATAAGAGTTCAAATTTAAAACTGCATTGCAGCTGGTTGATTATGTTAAATATTGCAAGAAGCGTGCGCTTCGCTGCCTACCTCTGAACTATGAAATCTATGCATCCCCACATGAAAGGCTATTTAATATATCACGGCCACCCCACTCCACCCACCCTACGCCACCCCATCCGATCCCATCCCATCCCATGTTTTACCAGATAACCTACATTGCATATTTAGGACGTCTAGCAGCTAAGCTAACTGTTATACTCAATGTTGTATATTGTAAACTGACTGGGGTGTGTTCTGTATTTCGATTGGTTAATTATATTCTTTTTTCCGGAATCAAATAGACAATAATACCCGTAAAGCTAATGACGTCATTAGAAAATGACGTCATTAGTAATTGGAACTGACGAAGTTGACGATTAAATTTACAATGAACCATCGGTCAAAAATGACATTTGCGGGATAAAATAGACAGTAACACCCGCAACTCTAAAAACTATATATGGATATCTCCTAATTAGGGCTATTTTAACTGATGTAATTGGGCTTTGTCACAGACAGGTGACGTGGTATGTGGACGTGTCAAAGTCTGTTTTATGGTTATCATTAAGAGGCCTCATTATGGCATTAATATTATTTTAGCCAATTTTCAGATATGTGAGATAGTAACTTAACATTTATTGAAAAGTAAATAATTTAATAATTAATTACCAACTACAAAATATTGTAGTCACTTTGTATATATAAACAAATCAATTGTCTAACTTGGCTATGGGCAGAATAAGCCCAATCATTTCGTTTATAGTTATTTCCATATTTTATATTCACTTCTGGTCTGTTACATTTGATAAGCATGTGTCCATTTAGAGTAACACTCAACTGTCCAACTGCCACTAACACTTTCCGTCACTTTCACACTTGTTCGGTTGCATTGCCTTGGCTTTTAAATGCTTCAACACTTTACTCAATTCATTAGATAACCCTATCGGGGGAATGTAGAAGAGTTCTCCCCCTTTTGGTACACGTCAAGCTGTCACATTATATATTATACAACACCACGCGTTCTTAGACGTGTTCGCATGAATCAGTAGTGTAACTATCTCCAAAAAAAACATGATTGCACATGCAGATAAAATTTAAATTATCGTGATAGTCTAAATTAAAATTCACAGAAAATTTAGTCAATTTAACTAAACTCAAATTAAACTCTATTCTGACCTTCAAAGTCCTTTTTTTCTCGCTGGCTTATTTTCACAAACACAAAGGTGTGTTGCAATTCGCCGTTACAAAATAATACAAAAATGGTTTTGCTTTGGCGACAAAGTTCAAGCTATGTTTTCGTAATATTTAAACCAATAGAACAAGTCGTCTACAAGAATATAGTTTCATGATTGATATCATTTAATATAACACAGTTCAAACTATGTTTCCGTAATTTTTAAACCATCAGAACAAATTATCTACACACATGTAGTTTGCAGGGTGACATCATTATCGGTTCGATAATGGTGTAACAGGCACGCTGAAGCTCGCCTGTTACCCTGTTATCTAAACCTCGCCAAATAACAACGATATCAAAATGTAGTAACCTTGTATTCTCTATTTATAAGTAACTCGATCTTAAGTGGCGTATAAGTCAGTTATACCCACACTTACTCGGTGTATCGCTGAATATCCCTACATTTTTGGTAGTGAGAACTGTAGGGATATACACCTCGTAAAGTGTTGGTATAACTATAGTACTATTAGAGATCATGTTCGACGTTCATTATAATTTACTGATTTGTACGGCCCTTGAAGTTGTTTTCCAGAACTTTTGTTCCAATGCTTGGAGATAGTGAGATGGCATTAAAAATATATATATAGCTTTATCATATACTGTTACATAACAAGCTTAACTTTCATGCCCAAGAGTTATTGCCCTTGATCTTAGAAGCTAATTTATGAAAAATCACATAATGTAAATAAGATTAAATACTTCAGTCTTATAGAATTAGCTGGAGTGGTTTTACTCACTGCACACTCTGTTTATTTTGTAGTTGTTTTTATGTAAAAAATAATGTACTGTATTACTGTAACATATACTGTTACATAACAAGCTTAACTTTCATGACCAAGTGACCGAATTTTAACTGGATGTGTTTAATCCATCTGTTTACCAGTCCATCTATCACCTTCATTCTGCTACTAATAACGTATATATATATTTGCAGGTTGACGAACCTGACGAAACGTTGGTCTTAACACTGCCGGCAAGTTCAGCTGGAATGCAATCTACGGGAACAAAAACCTTTACGTTGACCATTCAAGATAATGACAGTAAATATGTGAACTAATTAACTAATAGTCATTGTCAGCAGCAGTGTATTTGTGTCCACGTATATGTATTTAATGAAGAAACTTTACTGCAATCAAATAAAATTGCCTCGATCCCCCACATGATCTGTGTGTCTTGACCATAAGGAAAACCTTCAGATGTTCGTGTCATCAGATCAGTGTTACTATCACCGATTATATTTTTCTTTCGAAAGTAAATTAGTTGAGGGGAATATGTGGCTAACAACATCTCAGTACATTTTAATTTTAAGCTGTTTGGTTTGTGTTAAACATGTTTGGTTTGCGTCAGACGTATCTCGACAATGAAATATGTGTTGATCCTCAGCTTCGGTACTAGATCAAAGTCATGTGAATATATCTGTATAGTTTATTATCTAGTAGGCTATGTGTATGTGTATGTATGTATGTATGTATGTGTGTGTGTGTGTTTGTGTGTGTGTGTGTGTGTGTGTGTGTGTGTGTGTGTGTGTGTGTGTGTGAGAGAGAGAGAGAGAGAGAGAGAGAGAGAGAGAGAGAGACAGAGACAGAAGAGAGTATGTATATCTGTATTTCTGTCTACCGGCCTCGATGGCGTCGTGGTTAGGCAATATCTCTACAGGTTAGTAGGTACTGGGTTCGGATCCCAGTCGAGGCATGGGATTTTTTAATCCAGATACCGACTCCAAACCCTGAGTGAGTGCTTCGCAAGGCTCAATGGATAAGTGGGAACCACTTGCACAAACCAGTGATCGATAACTGGTTCAACAAAGGCCATGGTTTGTGCCATCCTGCCTGTGGGAAACGCAGATAAAAGATCCCTTGCTGCTAATCGGAAAGAGTAGCTCATGAAGTGGCGACAGCGGGTTTCCTCTCAAAATCTGTATGATCCTTAAGCATATGTCTGACGCTATATAACTGTAAATAAAATGTGTTGAAGATGTCGTTAAATAAAACATTTCTTTCTTTCTTGGTATTTCTCTTTGATTGAGCATATCTTTGTATCAAATGTAACAACTAATTTAAAATAACCCACTCTTGTACCACCATCATCCTGATTATATTACACTATTTGTAACTACTAATCTCACCCCCACCCCAACCTCCCCCCAAAAAACCCCCACCCGTTATATTCATATTTGATTCCTACTTTCAGAATCCAAGATTACATTTGAAGCTGATACTTCCGTTGATGAAGGCAATTCTGTAACACTGACATTAACACGCGAGGACACTGAAAGCAACACACCTTCAGTAACTTTTAACCTGTCACCGGGAGGCACAGCATCAGGTAGTGACTATTCTCTCACATCTACATCAGTCACGTTTGCTCAAGGTGAATCAACACAGACAGTGGGATTACAAACAGTTGGCGATAATGTAAGTTTGAAATTACTTATTTCTCAACAATCATTGGTATTTTGTTTTCAATTGTTTATATTTGAGAGGGGTGCACGTAGAAAATATATTTTTTTTATATTAATATACTGATATATTACATCATGAGTGGAACTCTGGGCG
>JAECMU010116868.1:1481-11732 GCA_016106625.1 Dracogyra subfuscus
ATCCTGAGTCAGGCCACCGATGGGCGTGTTCGAAACCCTAGTGGTGTATGGGCACGTTAAACTAGTTTTCATCATCATCATCTGACTGATTATGTAGGCAGAACGACCTATAGATGAATCGAGGAATCGTAACAATAGCCATGCAATCTTTTCTTTTCAACACTTGCCACGTTGTATGTTAAGAGGCTATGTGAAGTGATCTTTCAAGTACAGCTAGTATTCAGGTACTTGTTTTATTAATTAACTTGTGGTAATGCCAATCAATCACGGAGCACACGCCTGGGCCTCGGCTTAAGAGATTAACTTTAAACATATCGCGAGCAGACCGTTTGTAGACTTACGGGTATCGGCACCCTGTTTTAATCGATTGAACTAATGGATGACTTAATCAACTGTAATCATTTCAGCGCACACAGGGGCCTCAGTTTCACTCAATAATTTCTAATAAATATTTTTACTCAAAATTTACCAAAATTATGTTTGTCTCCGAGCAATCTGGAGAAGGACCCGGTAACGGGGGGTTACCCAGATCGGAACAAGTTATGACCAAAGAAACTGAGCAATCCAAGGAAGGACACTATTAAAGAAGGGTATTCAAATTTTGTTATTTATTTATTATATTTTGCTACTCTTACTTTTAATACATAACCTGCATCTTTTTCAACTTTCAAACTGATGTTACGGAAATATCCGATGTTGACCGAATGCTTAGGTCGAACTACCCGATGGGTCGAACTCTTTCTCGAGCACCGAGGGTGTACGAGCCAACGAGATTCTACATACATACATATATATTATATACATACATACATATACATTGTATATACATACTGCAGTTACATGAACATGTAATTTATTAAACATATACTTAAATATTGTCGTGTTATTGAGAGGCTTTAGATATATAATATATTATTCCTTAGTTGTACAATACAGAGCTAAATGTTTTAATACCTGAGCATTATTATTGAATTTGAACATACTAGGCTATTTTCAAAAATATTGTGGAATATACTTTTTTTCGTATGCTGTCATACAGCGGACAGACAAGTACAAAATGATATTCATCGTCTATGTCATTACATATACATGTATGACCCGTTCTGTCGTCTAATATAATAGGGTTAGACTAGTTCCATCTTCCTGTTTCAACCGATAAATGTATGTGATGCTACACGAAAGTCTGGTCAATGCATATCAAAATTTCTCAACATAAACATAATCCAAATATTGCGTACACAAAATAATTATGAAAAATGCTGATATAAGGAAGCGCTAGAGGATTTAAGACATCCAGCCTTGTACATATATGTCTTGTAAACGTTGCCGTAAAGCTGACCAAAAAAAAAAAAAAAACTTCATTTGTAACACCCTGGTTGTTTCATACTTCTGAAAATCCAGTGTCAACTAATTTCTAACATGCATAGCCCAATTAATATTAGTAGGAGGTACAGTAATGTCGTGTAACATCATATTATAACATTTTAAAATATATTTTCTATCAGCTGCTTTAACAGTTTTAATAAAAACTTAATAATTAGATAGTGTCTAATTGAATATCAACGGATAGTATTTTCCCAATTCACCATACACAAAATCATTCTGACAGTTCTGTTCCATCCCTAATGTTTGTTTTTTAATAGAATATTATTTTGACATAAATGTATGAAAACGCACACTTTTAAAATATATTACGGACATTAATTAAAATAAAATCAGTTTTTTATTTCCTAAATTATCCCGAAATCTCGTGTCCCTGGCAAGGGTTAACGTTAGATAAGGTTGTTTTCTTTGTTTAAAAGAGTGTTATTTTTTAAAACTTTTCTGCACAAATGTGTTCATGAGATAATAAGTAATAGTACTGTGCTATTAAACTTTATTTTTTATAATTAAAGTTTACAAATTTCAAAATAAATATACGTGTCCTTTACATATGTGTCCATACTGTTACCAGCTTCATAACATATACAAAATTGATGCTCAAATGAATTTTCTCAAAATGTATTTCCTACAAGGGATCTTCCATTTCCTGTCCTATCATTTCAATATGGTATTAAATCACTATCTTGGACAAGAAGATACAAATCTTTGAACAAATAAGCGTATTTTTTGCATATAAATTTTGGAAAATTTGTTTGTCTAAAATCAGACCATGTTCCAGCTAGGCATTCAACATTTGACCTTGACTTTGTATATATAATTGCAAAAGTATTTTAAATTGTCCTAACTGTTACTGTCCATACTGTTACCCAGTGGGCACACGACGTTTTTTAGACGTCTATTCTTGGTCATGTTTAGGATGCATATTTTAGACATCTTTTCTTCGTCGTATTTTGGTCGTTTACACGACGCGACGTAGTTACTTGGAAACTACATGTTTTAGACGTCTATTTTTGGTCATGTTTGGGATGCATATTTTAGACATGTTTTATTAATTAGTTCTGATATCCATATGGATAATAAAAAAGTGCATAAAGACCAACCAAAAAAGAAAAAAAGAAAAAACATTTTTTTACGTGCATAATGGAATATACTAGTATATATTTCTGTAGAATGAGCCAAAACATGTTTTGAAGTACGTGGAAACTGTGTCAGCGCATGCGCCGATATTTAAATTGACGCAGTTAGTAGTACTTTAGCAGACGCGGTGTAAGAGCAATACATTGGAATAGTGTTGATAGGTATGTCGCCTTTATTAATATCAATTATTAAGTTACTTACCCATAGAATCAGATTAAGTACAGATGTATCTTGGACATTATGCCTTAAGACGTACAAAGTTGAATGAATGTAATTAAACTGAATGATAATATCGCCGATCAAATCCGGCGCCATTTTATAGGGTTTTTTTTACTGTGATTTTGTCCAATGATCAAAGTTTCTTTGTTGTTGGTTTTTTCACTCTCTTTTGGAATGGTCTGTATGCCTGTCCATCTGGTTGATAACTAGGCTGCTTGGTATCGGTAAAAACAAATGTGTTCTTATTGTTTATTTTTCCAAACTGATCAATATCTTAACATTTCAGAGATTGGATTTAGATATATCACTCTCCTGTACTTGGGTCCGTGGTATAAATTATAAAACTGTCCTGGGATTCCTGCCAGATACAGATGTCTGAAACATGTCCAAAAGATGCGTTGAAAAAGACGTAATCAAAAAGATGTCTAAAAGGCATATTATAAAAGACGTCGAAAAGATGTAATTAAAAAGACGTCTAAATGGCGTCTTAAAAAAGACGTCTAAAAGATGTATTAAAAAAGACATCTAAAAGATGTAATTAAATGATGTCTAAAAGACGTAGAAAAAAGACGTCCAAAAAACGTAGTAAAAATTACGTAATAATTTCTTTCATTTTCAACCAAGATTTGACTGTTATTAGACGTCGTTAAAAGACGTCTTTTTGACGTCTATTTTATGCAATTGTGCCCACTGGGTATGTATGAAATGGTAACAGTTTGGACAATGTCGTACGGTTACTATAACAGATAAGACAATACCACACAGCAGAATATATACAGATTATTTAAAACGTCATACTACTGCAATTATTATCATGATGTATGTATGTTCAATATGAAACTAAAAACAAATGGATCTTTTTACTGATTTTACATCATATAATATTGTGGTAACAGCATGGACATAAAATAGAAAATTTGGTGAGTTTTTTATCTAAAAAACAAACCAAAAAATATCACCTGAGATTGCAAATTATCATATTCTGTTATTCCAGTACTTTGTATTTTATTGTACCAAACATGTTTTTTGTTTTTTTTGTTTTTTTTCCAAAATGTTACCAATTTTGATTTTGACCCATAAATGCTTTCAAAGGAAGTCTCAACGTAGTTTTATTTATTTATTTATTTTATAAATTGTTGTTGTTGTTTTTTTTTTGTTGTTTTTTTGTTGTTGTTTTTTAGTTTAAGAAGTAAAGTAGTGTATTGCATGAAGACTATAAGGGCTGTGAGAAAAGAAAATGTTGGGCCAACAAACCAACGTAGTTAGTATGTACACATAGGCGTACGGGCTACCATTCTTGTAAGGGAGTGGGTGGGGTGGGAGGAACAGGCCAGTGTTTTTCTGAATTAAACTCGAATCTGAATAACATTTATTCGTATTAGCATTACGCCAAACGGCTATATAGAATTGCACATGAATCACTACGCATTTTAACATGAATTAACATGAACTAATATTGTTGGTAGAATGATGGAAAAAACACGATGAAAAGGTCTGAGGCAAGCTCATTATGTCCGAATATTGCTATTGTGGGACACAAATTTTAAGATTTGCTCCAGCCGGGTAGGAGAGAGGCAGTTGCCCCCCCCCCCCCCCCCCGGCCTCCTATGTTTACAGTACAGTAGATGCTGAGAAGGTTTTCACTGTTTTACCCTTTTATATCGCGGACCATTTTAAAAGAAGAAAGATCAAAAGGAAAATTGTACCATCATAACACATTATACAATAAGCTGGTTTCAGCGCCAAATTGCATGTGGTTGCATCACAGTGATCACCCGGTCGCCACAGTCATATCATCCGATCAAAACAAGCACAACCGAAACTGGTTGTTCTGTGACGCATTAATTTCAAGTGCAAACGCGGACACAGTAAACACGTTTTAGTTGGAAAATATTCTTCAATTTAATGCAAACTGTAAACCTTTCTTTTTTTGTGTGTTTTTTGTTTGTTTGTTTTGGGTTTTCTTGTTTTAGAATGTGTCAGAAACTACTACAATATACATGTACATTCATATCAGTTAGACAGTTTATGTCACAACTCGTTCTTTAAGAATGTATCCAACTCGCTTTCATTCGTTTATAAGCAACTTCTTAAAAATAAATGGTATCCAACGGTCAATTATGTATTATTGATAATATTTACGCACCCGTTAGAGAGAACAAATAATTTGTGTAGGACACAGCGATATCAGTCGTGTGAGGGATAGATTTAGAAGATATTTGTTTCACTGCTGTATTGTGATAACCTGGACGCCTAAGCCACACCGAACAATGAAAGTAACACTACCTAAACTGATTGTTTTATGACGTATAAGTTAACTGCCTGCATGGATGCGCCGTACATACGTTTTTAGCTAGTTCTAAACAAGTTCTTTTGGGGATATATAAGAAATATACTACATTAATGCTGTATTCGTGTCTGTAGAAATCATTTATCATACAATATATACAACGTAGATAGGTTTTGAAACAATTTGTAAGATATAATTAATGGTATTTAATGGCCACTCGTGTATCGCTCGTGGATTACTGGCTCAAATGTAAAAAGATCCAATGGAACGTCTACCAAACACCTGTTTCTCATTCAGTGTGCATTTATGGTTCAAACTAGTCCAGAATTGGCCGTAATAGTTTCTCCATTATAGAGAAACTATTAAGGCCAGTAAATTATGTCCTAGACAAACATGTTTCTCATAAGGACCAATAATCATAATGAATGGTTAATCAGACCGATGTCGGTAGAGGAGTAGCTATAAACATGGAAAAGTCAGGCTAATTTGAAGGTACATAATACAATCAAAACAGATCATAAGTGAAAGAAAAAAATAAAGAAATGTTTTATTTAACGACGCACTCAACACATTTTATTTACGGTTATATGGCGTCAGATATATGGTTAAGGACCACACAGATTTTGAGAGGAAACCCGCTGTCACCACTTCATGGGCAACACTTATGTCGATTAACAGCAAGGGATCTTTTATTTGCGCTTCCTACAGGCAGGATAGTACAAACCATGGCCTTTGTTGAACCAGTTATGGATCACTGGTCGGTGCAAGTGGTTTACACCTACCCTTTGAGCCTTGCGGAGCACTCACTCAGGGTTTGGAGTCGGTATCTGGATTAAAAATCCCATGCCTCGACTGGGATCCGAACCCAGTACCTACCAGCCTGTAGACTGATGATATAACCACGACGCTACCGAGACCGGTGAGATCATATTAAGTGACTCTATTTTGACAACTTTAAACAGCACAAATTTCTATCCAAAACTGGGATCGATCCCCGTCGGTGGGCCCATTGGGCTATTTCTCGTTCCAGCCAGTGCACCACAACTGGTATACCAAAGGCCGTGGTATGTGCCATCCTGTCTGTGGGATGGTGCATATAAAAGATCCCTTGCTGCTAATCGGAAAGAGTAGCCCATGAAGTGGCGACAGCGGGTTTCCTATCTCAATCTCTGTGTGGTCTTTAACCATGTCTGACGCCATATAACCGTAATTAAAATGTGTTGAGCGGGCAGCATGGCCCAGTGGTACAGTGGCCGCCTGATGCGTGGTCGGTCTAGGATCGATCCCCGTCAGCTGACCACTGTTTTTTTTTCTTGACATATCCATATGTCCGACGCTGATATAACCGTAATTTAATGTGTTGAGTGCGTCGTTAAAAAAAACAAAAAATAAAATAAAATAAAAATATAAAAAAATTAAAATGTGTTGAGTGCGTCGTTTAATAAAACATTTCTTTCTTTCTTTCTATAAAATTATAAAAATGTATCCATTGATTCCCAAGATTTTAGGGTATGCAATTTTACCCTCCGTATCGTCTGGTAGAAACCTAGAAGGTGTAGTGGGTTTTATCTGACCACGTGTCATAGTAACTAAACATTTGACATTCAATCGCCGATAATTAATTAATCAGTATGCCCCAGACAAGTGGTATGATTAAACAAATTAAACTTTTTAACTTTTCACACTAGGTTGGAGTCGGTGTATACTGGGATATGAGGCCAGTATTTCAAAAGTCTTAAATCCGCTGGCTTAACGACTGGGCCGTAACGGACGGTCAGCCGACATAATAGGCTATATAATTTATACCAAGTCTGATTAACCAATCAATCACCCGCTAACAGCAGGGCAAGGATAACTACTTCCTGTGCTGGTGTCTACACGACGACTTTGTGTTTAAAGCACGAACCTTGGGACTAGAACGGGCAGGAATTGGCTCAGTGGTAAAGTGTTCGCATGATGCGCGGTCGGTCTTGGATCAATCCCTGTCGATGAGCCTACTGGGGTATTTCTCGATGCAGCCAATGCTCAAGAACTGGTGTAACAAAGGCCTTTGTCTGCACTAGCCTGTCTGTAGAATGATGCATATTAAAGATCCTTTTCTTGTTGTAATCGAAGAGTAGCCCAGAGTGGCGGCAGCGGGTTTCATCTAATTATCGCTGTGGTTCTTAACCGTATAATATGTTCGACGCCATATACACGTAATTAAAATGTGGTCAGTGCGTCGTCAAAAAACAACAACAAAACCTTTTTTCTTGAGATGAGAACAAAATTTAACGAAAGAAAGAAAGAAATGTTTTATTTAACGACGCACTCAACACATTTTATTTACGGTCAGACATATGTTGAGAGAAAACCCGCTGTCGCCACTTCATGGGCTACTCTTATGTTGATTAACATTGAGCCTTGCGGAGCACTCACTCAGGGTTTGGAGTCGGTATCTGGATTAAAAATCCCATACCTCGACTGAGATCCGAACCCAGTACCTACCAGCCTGTAGACCGATGGCCTAACCACGACGCCACCGAGGCCGGTAAATTTGACGAAAGACGGAGGGCTATTTTCTCCTCTTTTTATTTCATTTATTGGGACATAAATCATATATACGTGCTATTAGGGCAGTTTTCCCCATCCCAAATCTACCCACAAACCACTCCTGTGCTATTTATATTTATAAATAGAACCAAACTGCTATGGCCATTTGTTTTAAGTAATTACTATTAAATAAAAATAATACAGTTTCAGAAAACAATTTCAGTAATGCTTCTATGATAAAAATTGGCAAATACATTGACAACAGTCTGTCTCAATACTGGAATCGACAAATAAATCCTTGAGTTTCTACGTCTGAGGAGATGTCATATAACCAATTAAAGGACAACCCTATTTCCGTGTCCATACTATCAGTGCATTATGCTGTTATTTATTACTTTTCCGACATTAACTTGCAGCTGATTCCAAAATAAATATCGTCTTTTTTATAGAAATAACAGGATAATTGAAATCGACTTTCCGATGACGGATGCATAACTGAAAGTCCACGAGTAAACACGAGGTATGTCTCCGATAGCAGACAATTTTTTTTTAAAGGTTCATTGAGTCGCAAGATAGATTTTCTTCGATGGGCACGGTCTTTCCGTGGTCCCATCCAACTCCCAAAGACAAGTACATCAACAGTCATGGTATGCACTGTCCTGTTTATGGAAAAATAACTGTCCTGTTAAGTAGGGGAAAAAAATTCACGCTTCTAAATAATCGATGTTAGATATGTTTGTTTCAGTTCTGTCCTGTGCTAGTTATGATTGAGTAAACTCGCTTGGCAGTGGCAGTCCTCTTTAAGGCATGCTAGAAGGAGGTATTGAGATATCCTCGTGTGTGCAGTCCTCACATAGACGAGGAATCAGATAGAGCTTTATGTAATGAACCACTATTTTTCTAACTTCCCATTCGACTCTGCATTGTGCAGAGATATACTGTTTTCATTCTGAATAAGAGTTTTTGTCATTCATATTCAGAGGGGTTTCTACTGTCATTCTCTAGACCAAAGATAATAACTAGATATTAGCCGTCGCATCTTCTTTAAACTGTCCACTGCAGACTGTTATCTAAACGCATTACCTAACATTAAGAACTGGAATAAACAGTAATTTACACATTTCTTTCCATCCTTCCTTGTTGTGGCTTGGATAAGATTTTCATTAATATTAATAAGGCTCCATGACAACACAATAATTCTCATTAATATTAATTAGGTCATCATGAAAACACGATTCTTATTAATATTAATTAGGCCATCTTACAAACGATCCCTAACGACTAATATCATTTTGTGGGTAATAACACGGATTATTTATCCTGTTTACTCAGGATCTGGTATTAACTTCAATTTTAGAAAACAAACGCCGAACCTGTTCTATTAATAAACATCAGATGCTGAAAATTTCAGTTAATTCCCAAGTAGCACGCATTCGAGATAAGAAAAATAATTCACGAAAATTAGCACGTAGCCTACGTGTTCGATTTTAAATAGGGAGCGTAACTGCCAGGCTAAAGAAATGCCATACCATTATTACGGAATTTTTTAGACTGTTGAATTTATTCATTAGAAGGAAAATGTCATATTTGATCATGGTTATTTCATTTCCAACTGTTTTCAAAAAACCTAATCGAGTACCGGTACGACCGTTGATTGGCTTAGAACAAGATGGTTTTGCACGCACTATACGATCTCCCCTTCTACAATGCTAAAGTATCACATAGCCTGGATGCAGCGCGTGCGTGCGTTCCAGCTAAAATAAAATGAAAATGCATTAGTTTCAACGGGAGCGTCTAGACTGGATGCGAGCGACACATGCGCCCAGCCGCGATGAAATAAATTGAATGTGTATGGTGTATTTTTTTATTATTCTTTTTTGGTTGTTTAACGACGCACTCAACACATTAAATTACGGTTATATCGACGTCGGACATAGAATTATGTCGAGAAAAAACCCCAGTGGTTAGCTGACGGGGATCGATCCTAGACCGACCGCGCATCAGGCGGGCACTGTACCACTGGGCCATGCTGCCCGCCTGTATGGTGTATATGGCCAAAACGCAAAACGCAAAACTAGATACAACTGCCAGACCGCACACATGCTCCACATTCAATGTATATGACACTTAACTATCGCCAGTGCATATAAAGATCCCTTGCTACTACTAAAAAACATGCAGTGTGTTTCCTCTCAAAGACTATAATATAAAAATTACCAAATATTTGACACCCAATAGCCGATGATTAACACATCAATGTTATACAAAACAAACAAACAAAACTTCATAAACAAGACAACATAATTATAATACATACTGTCATCTTTAATATACTGGACCCGCCTCGGTGGTGTCGTGGTTAGGCTATTGGACATAATGATGGTAGGTACTGGGTTCGCATCCCGGTACTGGCTCCTATCTAGAGCGAATTTTAACTACTCGATGGATAGGTGTAAGACCAATATACACACTCTTCTCTCCATAACTAACAATTAAAAACTAAATAATGCTTAAGTATGTGCCCAAGATAGCGTGTTTGAACCTTAATTAGATATAATCACGAACATAATTTAAAAGAGAGTAACTAGTATTACACCAATACGTCTACGGATTCTATTCATTTTCATGTGAACTCATTAACATGCTTAAACGCCATTCGCGTGTGTCTGTCCAGAACAGGGGGGGGGGGG
>JAECMU010116940.1:0-12724 GCA_016106625.1 Dracogyra subfuscus
ACTTCGCTCAACACAGTCTATAACCCCAATCCCGCTGAAATCCCTGCACACGCGCCTTGGAAATCCACTACATTGGTTGTTTGAATCGTTTATATGTACCATCCTGCAGACAGGATATCACATACCATGGACTTTTATATATCCGTGGGTGCGGATCTATCCTAGACTGACCGCGCGTATAAAAAACCCCGACCTTTTTAGGTCTAAGTAATGAATAAAAATAACATATAGTCTTGAAAATTGTTACGTAAATCGAAGACAGTACCCTCTTCCTCTACCTCAAGAGCATTACATAATTAGTAACGCGTCCTTACATGTAACGCGTATGCAAACAGCTGGCCACTGTCAAAATGTCAAGGCAAATCTTCCACCCACCGACCACTATGGATATAAATAGGTTTTGGAGTTATGAGACGACCCCTCAATCAAGACAGTTAAATTTGTTAAAAAATTGCGAAATCTCACGTGATCTCTTGTTGGCTTGTGATAAGCCAATGAACATCGAAAGCGATACGAGCCCGACAAAAGTGTTCCACTTTCAAAATAATGACTATGTGTTTGACCTGGATAAGCCAGCGTAGTGAAACCAAAGATGAGAGCGGCGCCATATATACACCAAACGTAATGGGATTTTCTGTTCTATATGCTTAAATAATAAAAATATTCCAGACAGTGCCGCTTTAATAAATGATGTTCTGACCAACTGGTGTGTAACAAAATGTTTTTTTTAAATTATTATTATTGGTTGTATAGGGATGTTGTTCTTTCTTTTCAGCTACTGGCATGTGTTGGAGTTTTTGTGTGTATTGTTGGCAGTGTCCACTGTTGGGAAAACTGGTGGGATCGACCATTTCAGTTCAAGTGTCCATCTGGTCAAAGTGTGAGACGGATCACCAGTTACCATAGCAACCCTTACGAAGATAGACTGTGGAAATTTGATTGCATAAACACTGGGGCTACTGCATCCTGTGTATGGTCAGGTTAGTTATGTCACATGTGTAACACTAGTTTTCCTGACTGTGCTACGTCGCCCTGTACAACATTGCGTAACGAACAATTGTTTATATACCAGTCTATGCATTACTGCCTACTAGCTGGAATTACAAACGAACTCACTCCAAACATTAGTCTCGATAAAAAAACACGTTTATTTTTGTACCGCTAAGGGCATGAGAAAGGTTTTAGTAGCGCGAGGATTTTGTTCTGCAGAAGGCCTCAGACCACAATTAATTTCGCTATATTTATGTTTCTATATAGCCTTAGTGGCTATACATTTTTTATTAATATCAGCAGGCCCGTGGATTTGTGTATGTACCTTTGCCTGCCTGGGGGACACATACCCTGACAAGGACAACGTCTGTTGGCCAGGTCTTTCTCCCAGCATATTGATTTAAACAGACACACCCTCTAAACCAGGCCGGAGTACACCCATTTTGCACAAAAAACACTACTTTTGCATGGGCCGGAATTACCACAAACAAGTCTTCAATGTCAACACGTTACACATGTTTACAAACTACATTCTCTCCCCTGTCACTTCCGTTAAATAGTTGTCCACTTCATAGCTGTCTGCCATGAAATAATCACAAACAGCAGACTACTTGCGCGGTCAAATTTCCGAATTTTGGACAACCAAATAGGAAGATAACTGTAATCTGAGGCCATGTCTGACATGCAAAAGCCACGATAAATAAATCAGTGTACTCTAGTGGTGTCCTTAAACAAAACAAATGTTACATTACTTTTGTGTTTATTAAAATTATGAAAGTCTTGTGAAAGTTTTGTTTTAACCATTTTAACAGTATATTTATCGAATTTATTTTATCATAAAAATACACACAACTGTACTGCAGTGCAACCTCTCAAATCCGGACCCCCTCTAACCCGGAATTCCCTAAAAAAACAGACCCTCTGTAAACTGGAATTCCCTTAAAACCAGACCCTCTGTAACCGGAATTCCCTCAAAACAAGACGCTCTATAAACAGGAATTCTCCCAAAACCAGACCCTCTGTAAACCGGAATTCCCTCAAAACCAGACCCTCTGTAAACAGGAATTCCCTCAAAACCAAAACCTCTGTAAACCGGAATTCCCTCAAAACCAGATCCTCTGTAAACTGGAATTCCCTCAAAACCAGACCCTCTGTAAACCGGAATTCACTCAACAGTGGACGTTTTTCGCGGTCCCTTTTTAAATATATGTACATAAGAGAACCTCTCAAAACCGGATACCTTTTATAACCGGAATTTATACTTGGTCTATAGGGTGTCCAGTTTAGAGGAATTTCACGGTATTAAACTATTCACGTTTGTTTTGTTGTTGATTGTATATCGATATGTTTATATTACTTTTTACGCCTAACTCAGTCAACTTACTGGAATATAGCTTACGGAAATTAATTAATGTTGACGATATAAGCTATTTCAAACATTTAGTTTGGTAATACAAAAATTATACCCGAGACTGCAACCTTAAAGGGACATTCCCGAGTTTGCTGGTGGGTGGAGGCTAGAGTGATACCGACGTCTAAATATTTTATTAAAGGGACATTCTGCAAGTTTTAAGATGTTATTGACTAACAAAGACTTTTTAACAATAATAATTACTTTTGTTTTTAATTTGGCCGGTATTGAGAATATAGTGTGAGTTTTATCTTTATAAAATATATTTTAAGGCTGTAGTCTCGTGTAACATGTTATCGACTAAAAGAGACTTTTTAACGATTGTAATTACATGTCAAACATATTTTTTCTGTATAAAATAGTAGTGGCTGTATATTAAACGTGTTTCTGATCGTTCTACTATTTGTACTAGGCTAAATTTGATTTTATTTCCTAAAATATATTTGTTTCGTACGTACGAAATTATTTGACGACGAAATCCAGTTTGGGCTTCTTACAAATATTAAGACGACCAGAAACACATTGGATATACAGACACTGATATTCTAAACCAGAAAATATATTTAATATTAAGTTAAATCGTAGAAATATTTTATTAGTCGGAAACATATTACAATACAGCAAACTCAGGAATGTCCCTTTAATGTAGAAATTGTTGTGTGTTTTATAATCTAATTAAAACTAGCTCCACTATAACAGCAGTTGGAGCTCATGTCCACCAATCAAAACTTTATTTGCAGAATCATGCAGGTGAAAATAATTTGAAAACATTCCCAATTATCCTGAGGGTTTATGACATGTTTCGTGTGAATTACGAATGCCTTAAAACATGTTTTATTAATTTTTAATAAATAATTTGTAATGTAAAATTGAAGACTGATAACAAATCCCATACGTATTGGCATGGTTCGCTGTACTGCGGCCACTAAAATAGACTCGCCCGATATTTTTAGAATTTGTATGCTCCCAAATAACTTAATAAAAGGAGAAGTGTGATTGGTCAATATTTAAATTATTATTTACAGACAAAATGTTAGTCTACGCAGTGCTGTTAGCAGTCTGATTAAAATTAGTTCTACTGATCTAAATAAGGCATTTGTAATTCATACAAAACATGTCGTATACGCTCAGAATAATTCGGAATGTTTTAAAATAATTTACAAATCACTGCCATGATTCTGTAAGTACGGTTTTGATTGGTGGACATGAGCTCCAACTGGCTGCTGTTAGAACCACATGTAATAGTGGAGCTAATTTTAATTAGATCGTGTGTTTTACTGTCGCACTGAACAAAGATTAGACTCATAATGGCTACAATCCAAGCTGACGCTTAGCCTACAGTATTGACTAATTCTGTCTTCTTTTTCTCCCAATCTCCAGGCTATGTCAACAGTTTCGACGATCCTGTGCTATTCCAATGCGCAAATAATGGCGTCATCACCGGAATCGGCAGTTACCATAACAACAGGAACGAAGACAGACGCTTTAAGTTCCGCTGTTGTTCTATCCCAGGTAACTTAAATAGGGCAGAATACGACAGTTATTTGAGAATGTTCACCTGAGATTTGTGAATACCAACCTCTGGCATCATAAATGCAAACCTATGTTTTAAAATGAATTAGAAACGACAACTGCATCCAAGATGGAAAGAAAAAAGAAATGCTTTATTTAACGACGCACTCAACACATTTTATTTACGGTTATATGGCGTCAGACATTTAGTTAAGGACCACACAGATTTTGAGAGGAAGCCCGCTGTCGCCACTTCATGGGCTACTCTTTCCGATTGGCAGCAAGGGATCTTTTATTTGCGCTTCCCACAGGCAGGATAGCACAAACCATAGCCTTTGGTGAACCTGTTAAGGATCACTGGTCGGTGTAAGTGGTTTACACCTATCCACTGAACTTTGCAGAGCACTCACTCAGGGTTTGGAATCAGTATCTGGATTAAATATTCCATGCCTCGACTGGGATCCGAACCCATTACCTACCAGCCTATAGACCGATGGCTTAACGACGACGCCAGCAAGGCCGGTACATCCAAGATGGCATTCTGGTATCTCTAGCCAATGAGTTTCCTATAAACAGTCATGAGGTCCAGTGTACGGTCACGACGCACCCCCAGACCATAACTGAATACATAGAGGGTATTTCATGGGTTTTTTTTCGAATACGATTTGTATGTCAACGAATGATGTGTGAAAACCATATTTTCACGATTTGCGAAGCAATGAGTGAAAATATGGTTTTCTCACATCACAAGTATTCGTATTCGGGAAAAAACATGAAATGGTCTATTTATTATATACATCTTCCCAAATTTAAAAATATTTTTCGCTTTTTGGCAATATCTTTCGCTTATTCTATCGAAAATACGTAACACCATGATATATTTCTTCCTATGGAACTTTTCCAGAATATTTTACTTGACCGTGGACTTTTAAAATAAAATATAAATAAAAATGATCTTTATTAACATTTATTTAATAATACTGCTGTGCAAACATATCTGACAAAATGATTCTCCAAAAACGTCCACAGAAACAAAACGAATCGAACGTCGTTAAATTCTTACCCTTACACTCAATAACACTACATTGTGTCATCATTATTTAACTTCGTATTCGTGTTAGATATTTTATTGTAATTGCACTTCGTATCCCTTTTTTATAGGTACAGTTGTTTAAATTACATTTTTATATTTTTTAAAGACGATCAGTTGCATTGGTAATCAATACATTTAAATACGAAGAAACGAGACAAAGGGAGATAATTTAATAACGCAATTTTACAAATAAAGTAAATACCATTTCTATATTTTCACTCTAGCTAAAATACAGTGAAAATATGACTTTTCACCGGATATCACTTTTACGATGTCCGTAGATCTATATATTTCACTGCTATGTATATAATACATGTGGGGTTTTTAATCTCAGGTCAGATCAGGTCATAGGGTTTAACATGCACATTCAGAACAAGTTGTTGTAGCGCACGCTTGTCGTGGGCGCAGAATCTTGCGGAACAAGCTCTTTCGTCCAAAACAGAAATTCCGGGGGGGGGGGGGGGGGGGGGACCGCCTGCACTGGCAGGTGCAATAGAGCACCAGCAGCCCGATCAAGATCGGTAGCAGGCGGTGGAGGGTGGTGGTGGTGCTATGGAATTTTAAATGAAGCAGTTAATACGACAAAGAGAAAAGGCGCGCATTTCAGTTTGAGGGAATTTTGGCGCAATTTTGAACGGTCAATCTAAATGAAAAAGTCAGCGGAGTTAATCTCAAGGAAATTACTCTTTATAAAGCCGGGGGCCGGGGGCCCAGTGGTAAAACGCTCGCTCGATGCACGGTCGGTTTAGGATCGATCCCTGTCAGTGGGCCATTTGGGCTAATTCTCGCTTCAGCCAGTGCACCACGACTGGTACATCAAAGGCCATGGTATGTGCTATCATGTCTATAGAATGATGCATACAAAATATCCCTTGCTGCTAATTGAAAAGAGTAGGCGACAGCGGTTTCAATATATGTGTTGTCTTTTACCATATGTCCGACGTCAGATAACCGTAACTAAAATGTGTTGAGTGCGTCGTTTAAATAAACCATTTCATTTCGTTTCACTTTATAAAGCCATGAAAGACAATAAGGTCTCTCTAAACAGTTCACTTTGGGTGAGAGTTCATTCATCACAGTTCACTATAGTTCCTAAATGTTGTTGTTCACATATTCACTTCTAGTAAATGGAGAAAAAATTAAACCATTTTTATTTTTCAATGGTAAGCCTTCTGCGTGGATTTTGCCCATGTTATTTTCAAATATTGTGCATTGATTTTGGGAACATGTATGTATAGCGGAAGAGTGGACCGGTGTGAATAGGTTCCTGAACCACCTGTTCGGACCGGTACTATAATCATATGCGGCCGTATAGCAAAACACATGTATTTCTCGAGTGTAATGTATTCTGAACGGTGGGTAGGCTAGTAAAAATACCCAACACATAGCCCAGGAATAGGGTAACAATATTACCATAAAGGAAAATATCTTTGCGGGAAATTTGTTTACTGAACATTTGTTTTCCCACGAAAATACGTCCTTTCGAATTACTTCAAATTGTTATTTTGTATTTTGTGTTAAACTAAATGTTGGTATATAGCTAATGTTACTTATTTATTTATAAAGTATTAAATTAATTACAAAAGTATCTGATAATAATAATTCCTTTTTTTTTTCACTCTTTATTTTCAGGGAAAACTTTGAAGAACTGTAGATTTTCGACCAGCTACCATAACGCTTTTGACGGTTATCTCAACTATTATGTCCCTAGCAACAAGGTTCTGAGGGGCGTTTTCAGTTACCATGAAAACAGTTATGAGTAAGTGCAATAGTTTCGTCTGCCTAAACATGCCCTTTAACATGATCACTTAAAGTTTGGGGAGGGGATGGACACCACAATTATCATGTTATATCTCGCGAGTCTTCAGCAACTTGCTCTTATACGTATATGATTTTAAAAATACAGATTTGTATTTCGTCAATCAGTCAATTAGTTTATTCTGCCGAAGCTGAAATATTGGCTGAAAAATACAAAATACATCGCGTGGTTATTTTTTGTTATCGTAAGTACAATGAAGGATGTCTGCATTGCATATCAAATGATGTGCAGCGGTCAGAACGATGGAAAACTATTAAAATAGCCTTCCGCATTATATTATAGCCGCTTGGATTTGCCTAATTTTCGAACAGGCTTTAGTTGCTTGTAGTTTATAGTTCAAAGATACAGTGTTTGCATTCTGGTACAACAGCCATCGTCAGTTAAGTGTACCCATAGAACTGTGAGAAGTCGACCACATTCATGCATCCACCAGTGTTTCACGACTTGCATATGAGTGACCGTGGTATTTGCCGCCATCACGTGCCATGGATATTAATGCGTACATGTAAAATAATCACGCACCTGGAGCCATCTTCCATTTTCAGTGCATAGGTTGTTTTGTTTGCTTGTTTGTTGTTTGATTGTTGTTCAGTTCAGACGAATCCGGCTTCTCAAGATCTTTATTTCAGCACAACACTACATCTTCAACCTCTAATGACTGTCAATCTAGGGATTTTCTTGACTGGATGCAACCCATCTCGTCCCTATAAGCTGTGCACCAAACGGGCTTAACGAGGCCACTCACATGGATATATCGATTGGAATTTAAACTTTTAGATCTGCGTTCAAAATTTTATGTCGAAATTACTTCCTTGTTTTAATATTATTAAATAGTGCGATCCTCTCTTCTTTCTCTCATTTAATTTTGGACTTTCCTTTTAAAATGCTCCACATTATATAAATTTTTGGCCGAGCAGTGTAGGTTCCGCTAGTGTTCACCTGTCCACTAATGTAACAATGAACACTAGCGGTTGCAATGTTGACCGCTAGTGTAATAATTTAAAATGTTACAGTAACAGTCAACACAGTCGACTAATTTTACTACATCGACCGTTAGTGTAACAACGCCAACGATTAGAACAGCAATTAATTAATTTAATTATTGAATATTCTTGTCCGTGTATTGGATAGATAACTGGATTCAAAACCAGTAGATACTTGGTTAGAACCCAGCGATAGGTTGTCTGGGCGTTTTAGGACAGGACAAGAAAATATTTTACCATGCTTATGTCCACCAAAGATTCAAGCATGCCCCTCATGGGTACAGACTCCGTCTTCAAATGACGAGTCCCAAAGTCTGAGGGTGTACCCAGGGCGTGAGAGGGCGTTTTAATTACCAGCGCCATTTAAATAACTTAGTGGGTTGATCATCATGTTCATAGCTGATAGGTACTCTGTTCGAACCAAACCAGAGGCTATGTTGGTGTCTTAATCACCAGCTCTATCTTATCTAAGTAGCTTAGTGGGTAGATCATCATGTTCATAACTGATAGGTACTGAGTTCGAACCCAACCAGAGGCTATGTTGGTGTCTTAATCACCAGCTCTATTTAAGTAGCTTAGTGGGTAGATCATCATGTTCATAGCTGATAGGTACTGGGTTCGAACCCAACCAGAGGCTATGTGGATGTTATAATTAACAGTGCCATCTAAGTAGCTTAGTGGGTAGATCATCATGTTCATAGCTGATAGGTACTGGGCTCGAACCCAACCATATTGCAAGAGCCATCTTGATAGCTTAGTGGTTAGATAACCATGTTCAAAGATGGTAACTAGTACAGATTTCAACCCGTCCCATAGACGGTTTTATAATCATCATCAGGTTTGATATATTTATATTAATTTATAAAATTAATTATCTAAAGATTTTTTTTTTTTACATCTTTATTAGCATAATCATTACAGCGACAGGTTTCAAGTTCATACTGTCGACGAGACCAAGAAATATTTTCAATACTAAACCATCTATTTTGTTTTTCTCTAAGAAACAGCGATGCTCTGTTTCATCGTGTGTTTCTAATAATTTCCCTTAACATAAAACTACACCGCTTCCTCTGCCAAATCCCCTGCGCGTGCTGTATCCTCACCGTGGTGCAGGGGTGTAACATTTTCTTAGAGAATGGCCAATACAGCACAAATTAAAGTTTAGAATACAAGTCTGTATCCGTGATATTTGTATTTTTTGCACAGTTCTTTACACTGTGTTTCTTTATATCTTGAATTGTTCTGTTGATGTTGATCATCACCTTATTTATTTGCATTACCATAGTTTGACACCCAATAGCCGATGCTGGGGTGTCGTTAAACATTCATTCATTCATTCCTCTGCCAAAGGTACGAATTAGCCGCTACACGCTAATAGGTGTTGGAACACTGGGTAATGTTGAACTGGATATATATATTATTGGGGTTTCAGTTTCATTTACTATAGCACTGAAAAATGTGTTGACACGTTGTAACGTATATCGCATTTCATTGATATAAATTGTCTAAATCAAAATAATGTCCAACATGAAAACCAGTTCTGTGAACACTAACGGTCGACATGGTACACAGTTAACTGTTAATGTTCACGTTGTTACACTAGCGGTCAACATTGCAACCGCTAGTTTTAACGTTAGTTTTGTGAACACTAACGGTTGCATTGTCGATCGTTAGTGTTCATATTGTTACCCTAGCGGGAGGGGATTTACACATTTTGTAAGAGTTATGTCCCTTGAACTAAGCGGTTAAACCCGTAATTGTCGTTGAAAATTTGTGTACAGCTTTATTATGTCACGTTACAGGCCAAGTTTTACGTTCATAGCGATTTACCCATGTTTCACAGTTTCACGGGGTGGGAGGAACGTAGCCCAGTGGTACCGCGCTCGCTCGATGCGCAGTCGATGTGGGATCGATCCCCGTCGGTGGGTCCATTGGGCTATTACTCGTTCCAGCCAGTGCACCACGACTGGTATATCAAAGGTCGTGGTATGTACCACCCTATCTGTGGGATGGTGCATATAAAAGATCCCTTGCTGTTAATCGAAAAGAGTAGCCCATGAAGTGGGTTTCCTCTCTCAATATCTGTGTGGTCCTTAAGCATCTGTCTGACGCCATATAACCGTAAATAAAATGTGTTGAGTGCGTCGTTAAATAAAACAATTTCACAGCCTTTGGATGCACTTGGGATATACGAAAATGTATTGCTTTCCGAATGCTTGCTAATTATCTTTTTTAATTACTTTATTTTAGAGACAGACGTTGGAAATTTGAAATATGCGACAAACCGTAAACTGTGAGAGAAATGCGACATCTGGGTAAGTATTAATTGTGTGTGTGTGTGTGTGTGTGTGTGTGTGTGTGTGTGAGAGAGAGAGAGAGAGAGAGANNNNGAGAGAAGAGAGAGAGAGAGAGAGAGAGAGAGAGAGAGAGAGTGAGAGAGCGAGTATGTGGTGTGTGTTGTTCGTGATGGTGTTTGTTTGGGTTGGGTTTTTTTGGTGCTTTTTTGGACATCCGAAATATTTTGTGTATGCCCTCGAACGTCGGGATTTCCATATATTGACTATACCACGTAATTAATTAATACTGATTGTTGATTTTTCGTCTTTCTTTGACAGGTGATGTAGCTGCAAGCTTCCGGTATATTAATACAAAATGACGACTGCATAGGTTTCTTCTTCTTTCCTACAATCATTATTATGTATTGACAAGATATGATGACTTGATATATTTCTACATTTTCGGTCACTGACCAAAAATACAGCTTTTGAAAACGGAACAATTTTTACACAAGTTATGAGCAGCAATGGATTTTGTATTGCTCGAAGTCATTTATTCTTTTGTTTGTAGCTGATGATTTTGATTTTAAAAATAAGAAATAAAATGTTATACAAGAATTGTTTCTCATTTTTTAGGAATTTATCGATGCATGAAAGTCACAAATGGTATAAAATCGCGTAGCGTAGCGAAGCGATTTTATACTACATTTATGATTTTCATACATCGATAAATTCCTAAAAAATGAGAAACAATTCTTATAATTACAAACAGTACAAGAAGTGTACCTTAAAACACTAAAACATATTTTCTTTCATTCTTACTGTCAACCATGTTCTGTAAATAAGCGTAGGAATACATGTATACATACTATTGGAAATTGTCCGTCTAAAAATAAAAATAAGTATTGAGGCTTAAAAATACAACTGTTCTTCCGTAATGTTATCATCAAGTCAAAATTGAAAATAATAAATCAGTCATTAATTAGAACTAATTTTCACTTAAACATGTAATTTTATCTGGCGCACGGTCTTCCGTGATGACGTATTTTTATGAGGTTTATGGAAGGATAACGCTTGGATTTTTAGTGACGTCAGTCAATCAGAATACAGTAAATCGTATACATTCGGAAAGTTTGTAATTATATTAGAATATTTTGGTTATTGATATTCAAGATGAAAAGACATTAAACGCATATGGATTTTGTGCTCTGATAACCAAACTTGGGCACACCCACCAATATTAGATGATGTGCCCACGACAGTCGTGCTTGAGCTTTCAGTAGATGTAAGAACAATAGTCCGGGAGCCATGGGGCGGAACCTAGATTTGCCGGATAAAGTTTTTTTCTTTGCTGTTTCTTGTAGCCTGGGGGTAGCTCTTCACGATTCACGAGGGTGCCCGGTCGTAACCCTTGAGCAATTTCAGATATTAATCCTTTTATATCCGAGACACCAAAATTATAAAAAATAGCCAATAACTCCCATCAAAAGCATTAAATATACTTGTTTTGATGTTTATTCATATGCTAGGTTGTGTACAATTTATTTGCACACAACTTCATTAATATTAACCCTTTTATGTTCATATAAACGTTCCGCTTTCTTAAATTTCCGCACTTGAATAATATACTTGTTAAATCTACATATGTTTTAGATCAAAGCAGAATGACATGAGAAAAGGTCTGATAAAATGATGCACAAATTGACCAAAACAGGATTAGCTTCCTAACCCTTTCCTTCCTACCTACTGACATTGTATCTCAAACACATTTGTTTAACATGGTGGAATTCCGTAAGACCTTTACATGTGATCATACTGCTGGTAGGCCTAATGTTCATCTTACAAATACTAATGTCAATGTCATTATCTTGCTCATAATGGTTAATCTAGGCTACTGTGTTCTGTGCTCTGGAGGTTCCTACCCTGCAACATGCACAGAAAATAGTGCATGGTAAACCATTGACCTGGCAACTGCACCTCTTAGAGTTCCAAGGGTTTTCACTTTTGCAACCACATCTGATCATCTCTAGGATTACTCTGGGGCAAGTTTGACATCGTCTGAAACGGTTGTTGGTGTCAGTGACTTGTTCCTGGTGTCCTTGTTCCATCCAAAGTCCTCTGGGTTTAGTGTTGATGGATGATTATTTGTGTCAAGGGTTCGTCATATGATTGCTTGATAGTGAGCCCTCTTCACATTTTCTGTGAATGCCTCTCTTGTCGGTGGCAGGGAACATAGGTTTGGTACAGATGAATGTCCCTTTCCATTCTTTTTCCCCATACGTGTAGCCTCGTCTCTGACATGTCCTTGGCATCCTTCATGCCATAGCAGGCAGAAATGAAGGCAGTGGCTTGTTCTATTACGTCTATGAAAGATGCATCTACATTTCCAATGGTCGACAAGTCATATCCAGCCTTCAGTCCTTTGACAACAGATCCCTTTCCTAGTTCGAAGTAACATGCCACCGTGTCACAACCTGATAGGGCATGGCCAGGGAGGAACTCCTTCACAATGTCACAGTGCTTCTTTACTGTCTGTTGTATATCTATGACTGCCCTCTCTTTACTAGGTGATTTCAATCTCAATGGTAGTCTGAGCTTTGCTTTCTCATAGTGATGGACAAGGAGGACAAACACATCTGT
>JAECMU010116946.1:0-10497 GCA_016106625.1 Dracogyra subfuscus
GATCAAGATAGATGGTGGACACAACTACACTTGGATTACACATATCAAACAATTATTTAATATCCTAGGTGTGACTGATATATGGTTGTCTCGAAGATTAAAGAAAAATCAACTTCTTGAATATATCAAATTGAGGCAGCATGACCAGTACCTTGAAACGTGGAACAATAACATTGCATCATCGTCCAGAGGAACAAATTATACAATTTTAAAACATCAGCTAATTTTTTTTTAAATACCTCACCATAATGCGACTATGGATCATTATTCTTAAATTCAGAACATCAAATCATTACCTCCCGATTGAAATAAGACGGTGGAATAATACACCAGTAGAAAATAGGTTATGCACATTTTGTGATTCTAACGATATTGGTGATGAATATCATTATTTATTCACCTGTGCCTTATATACTAAGTCTCGAACAACACTCTTAAAACAGTATTAGTATGTGAACCCCAGTAGGCCTACCCTAAAATTTAAAGAGTTAATGACTAGTAATAAAAAAGGTGTCCTAAGAAAAGTCAGACAATTAATTTAAGAAATTAATGATAAATTTAAAAGACCATAACTATTTGCATCAACATATATCACATCACTCGAGTTAAATATGTTTTATTATTATATCATGTGTTTTTGTTATTACCACTCGATGTATTTCTGTATACATGTATTTCTATCATTTAACTATCTACATACTATATTATTCACTATTTAATGTTCTCCTGTAAACCCTGTCTTGTCACATATTATATTATGTAATTATCCATGTTTCCCCATAGGCCATTGCCTAACGGCCTGGGTGTAATAAAGTTATGTTCTGTTCTGTTCTGTTCTGGTGATTCGACATCCTCTTTGAAAGTCCTTTAGCATTGCACTGCGAGATTGCAAAGTTGCGATAGTTTTGTGAATTAGACTTCTGGATTCTTGTAGATGCATAATAGGATGTGTGTGAGCATGCGTGCGTGTGCAGGTGTGTACATGTATATGTGTGTGGGATGTTCTACCCTTTAGCAGGGTAAGTAGCAACATATATAATATATAGTTCCATGATAAATGAAGTAATTATTTAAAGACTCGTTTTAATTCCCAGTTCACATCGGGCATCGGTACTATGATTATGGTGATGCAAAATAATTTTCAATGGATATTTTAAAAATATGTTATTGTATATAGCAGTTTGTTGTATGTTCAAGATTAAAATATATATGAAGCTATTAAATTTTATCTGTAAATAACTGTGTTTTACTAAACAAAACATCTGTTTTGTTTTTATTTGTGTTGCTGTTTTGCTTTCATTAATGTGCACATTTGTCTCGTTTCATATAGCAAAAATATAATTGATGCCATTTTTGCTAATTTATGAAAAAGAGATTATTTGAAAGCTTGTTATATGCAGTTTATTATAAACATTGGTGTTGTGATAAAGATTATGTTAAATATTGTTTTAATTCATTGGATCATGAACAATCCAAACATTGCTAAATAAAACTAGCAAAAATCCAGAATATACTGAAAGGTTGTTTAAAATATGATGCAGACCAAAAACATCCGCATGAAAAAGTAGTCCAAACAGCTTGTTGGTTACAGCTAGTTTAGTAACAACGTCTTTGAAAACTGTCAAATAACTGATGAAGGATGGCAGTCTACACAGTTTTCAGTCCACACATACGGTGAATGAATGAACGGAGAAGCCATGCAGATTTCAATTCTAAATAATGCAAAAACTAATTCATAATACTATATGCCACAAAGAGTTTGTTTTGTATCATTTCTCATATTCTGTTATTGCTCTGAGGCGCACTTCATAATATTATCACTTGAACAATCACAAACGTTTTTCAACCTTCCTAGATCACAATGTACAACATTCAAAGACCCACTTTGGTAGCTTACTTACATTTAATTTACCGGCCTCGGTGGCGTAGTGGTTAGGCCATCGATCTACAGGCTGGTAGGTACTGGGTTCGGATGCCAGTCGAGGCATGGGATTTGTAATCCAGATACCGGTTCCAAACCCTGAGTGAGGCTCCGCAAGGCTCAATGGGTAGGTAAAAACCACTTGCACCGACCAGTGATCCATAACTGGTTCAATAAAGGCCATGTTTTTTGCTATTCTGCCTGTGGGAAGTGCAAATAAAATATCCCTTGCTGCCAATCGGAAAGAGTAGCCCATGAAGCGGCGACAGCGGGTTTCCTCTCAACAATCTGCGTGGTCCTTAGCCATATGTCTGACGACATATAACCGCAAATAAAATGTGTTGAGTACGTCGTTAAATAAAACATTTATTTCTTTCTTTTACATTTTAGTTAGCACATGCCATGCACGTGAACCTTTCATTTTACAGTTCAGAAGGAAGGAAATGTTTTATTTAACAACGCAATGAACACATTTTATTCACAGTCATATAGCGTCAGACATATGGTTACGGGCCACTCAGATATTGAGATAGTAAACCCACTGTCGCCACTTCACGGGCTACTCGTTTCGATTGGCAGCAGGAGATAGTTTATATGCATCATTCCACAGACAGGGTAGTACATACCACGGCCTTTGTAATACCCAGCTAGTTGTGTTCTCGTGTGATGTTATGTTCGTCAGATTTTTTGTTTCAGTGCTGGGATGTTCTCACTGGCATCAATCCCAACACTAACAACAGACAAAACAAACGAATCGTTGCCCTGGTAATAAATTGACAATACCTCTGAAACGTGATCCATACCAATAGTCATATATTACAGACGATGGTTTTGTTGCCACTAAAGTACCATTAACATATCAAATAGACACATGAAGATATGCATACTTATGCATTTTAACACGAATTAAAAAATACGTTACACGACGAAACTCGACGCCAGGTTGTCGATGATTTGCAAAGCATTACCTAAAGTTTCCTGTAGCCTTCCCCTAATAGTGGCGTCATATTTCGCTGCACCGACGATTTTCGGGGACCAAAGATTGGGGGGGGGGGGGGGATGATTTCAAGTATTTGGGGCCTTTAGAAAAATGTAAACCCCCATGTACCTCCAGAAAGTTTCATCTAACTTCACCAGAGGACTAAATCAATGATGACCGCCGGCGGCCATACTGGAAATCAAAAACCGCTATATCTCACTTAATATATGCTACAATCACGAATAAAGAGTATATTCCTATTACAAAGAGGATGTCTGATCTTCTGGTGGGGTTATTTTGTAATTTGGATGCATCTTGAAATTAAAATCCAAGATGGCTATTGTTCACAACTTTGTTAATTAGAACTCTTTGGGTTGGATAATAAGTGAATAGTGTGCTTCTTTTTAAAAATTGACATCAGTTGATCTTCAAATCCAAGATGGCCGTTGTTAATTATATTTAAAATGAGAAAATGCCGGAACTCTTGAACTAATTGTGATAGAATAATCCATACAATCCATTTAGGGCAGGGGCCCCAGTGACATGTGCTGGAATGCCAAGGAAATTTTACGGGAGATTTCGAAAGGGAGGGGGGGTAGTGGTCGTAACAAATTTAAAATTAATATATAATACAATTTTAACTATTGCAAAATTTAGAGGCCTCCCCCCCCCCCCTCCCCAATCCGCCTCTGATAATAAACGAGGTGTCGATTTGCACTAAAAAGGATATTCACAATCTTTTTTAACGGTTATTCACAATCTTTTTTTTATGGGCCCTTTTTACAATCTGATGCCATATGACCTTGCAACTATACTGAAACAATGAAACGCGCTATATATTTCGAAGTAATTGTATGTACATTGGAATTGAAACCTAGTCTATCTTACAAAACTGAACAGATCAGATACTGATGCTATCCTTTTTATGTACACAAATGTATTTTCTTTTTCTTTCTATTTAATTTTTCTAAAAATAAATTGTTTAGGTTTGGCAGAGAAAAAAAGTATCTCGGAAAACCACAACATTTAACTTGCTACATCGTGATGATATCATATTTAGCAGTCAGTCTTCATAATATTATTTAATGACACCACTAGAGCATCACTGGCTATTGGATAGCCAACATGTGTTAATTATGGCATGTAGTCATCAGAGGAAACCAGCTACATCTTTCCTAATGCATCAAGGGATCTTTTATATCCACCGACAGGAAAGCACGTCCCACGGACTTTGAGCAGTTGTGGTGCACTTGTTATAATGAGAAAACAAATCAGTTGAATGGAAATATAGAGGTGTTTCGATCTTGCGACGCAAGCATCTCAAGCGAGCACTTGGTCGACTGAGCTAAGTCCCACGCGGTGAAATATAAACTAGATGTAGCCTAATTGACTTTCAAATGAACTAGATGTAGCTTAATAGGCTTTCGAACGAACTAGACGTAGCCTAATTGGCTTTCAAACGAACTAGATGTAGCCTAATATACTTTCAAATGAACTAGATGTAGCCTAATAGACTTTCAAATGAACTAGATGTAGCCTAATTGACTTTCAAATGAACTAGATGTAGCCTAATTGACTTTCAAATGAACTAGATGTAGCCTAATTGACTTTCAAATGAACTAGATGTAGCCTAATTGACTTTCAAACGAACTAGATGTAGCCTAATTGACTTTCAAATGAACTAGATATAGCCTAATTGACTTTCAAATGAACTAGATGTAGCCTAATAGGCTCTCAAATGAACTAGATGTAGCCTAATAGTCTTTCAAATGAACTAGTGGTAGCCTAATAGTCTTTCAAATGAACTAGTTGTAGCCTAATAGGCTTTCAAATGAACTAGATGTAGCCTAATAGTCTTTCAAATGAACTAGATGTAGCCTAATAGGCTTTCAAATGAACTAGATGTAGCCTAATAGGCTTTCAAACGGTCTAGACGTAGCTTACAAGGCTTTCAAACGAATTAGATTTGGCTAACCTTATGAGATGTGGCATAACAACAACACTAGAGGGCTTTGACACTTCTACACTGACTCTCGTTAGATGAAGTTGTGTCGCGCGAACATGGATATTTCTCTCCCCTCCCTCCTCCCCCACCCCCCCCCCACCCCCACCCCCCACCCCACCCTAGGGTTTGTGCTGCTGGAACTTGGGCCTTTGTTCAAGTACCGCGTGGAGCACAACGGAGGCTAGCTCAAGTACCAACACGGATGGACAATAGGGACCCCCGAAGGCGGCAGTCCAAGAGGAAGAAGGTGTCAGCGGCCACCATACCAAAGACGTCTGACCATCCCGACTGGACCCTCGTTTGCAACAAACTACCAGCGAAATACCGAGGAGCGGACCACGGGGACTTGACTAGCAACTAGCTAATGAAGGGTCCGTGGAGTGAACAACACTGGCGCCAGCTTCCATCCGGACAAGGGAAGTACCAGATACAAGGAGCCAAACACTCAGACCAACTCTACGTGACAGCAGAGCGGGACGGACTGTTCAGGCAGGGACTCTTAAAACCATTCATGGGCAATACAACCATCCGCCTTATTCTAAACGTGGTCTTGCAAGAAATCTACCCTGGAGTCGTAGACTGGAACCGTGTCTACCTGACCGAACGACTTCACAACTTCAGACCTTAGCAGTTCATCAGTTCGCCACGAGTCCCGCAGCACAACCTCACCTAGGACAGGTAACCTCCTGTGTGGGGCTTAGTTGGACTTTAAAAATGTGTTTCGGCCTCGGCCATGAGCGTCCGCAGGTAGGGGCAAGGGGGGGTGGGGGTGGGGGGTGGGGTGGGGGGGGGGGTGGCATTCTGGAAAATCAAACATTTGAAATAATTACATGAAAAATACAAAATGCACTATTTTCTACACCAAATATCATGATATTCGATCAATCGTGTGTCTTCTACCTGAAGAATTGTTAACATTCTGTTCTGTTATTTACAGTAATCTTAGCAAAAAGATGTCTTCACACTTCACACGTCGAATTCAGGATAACATTGCTAATATATTAAGTTAGATTCGAATGATATTGATTTCTTTGTACATAACTTACCCAATAACGTGGACAAATTCGCTTTATTTGTTAGTTTTGATGTCAGTTTATATTCAAATACTCCACATGTAGGCATAGACAGGTACTTGATATTAAATTTATTGAGGGTTTCATTTCTGAATCCATTAGTATTGTATTGGAAAGAAATGAATTTTATTTCAATGAGATGTATTATCGACAAATAATACAGCTATGGGTATTAAAATGCTACCACTTTATGCCACTTTAGTTAGTGAATGTTTAGACCCAATTATTACATCGTAATGTGGAATGCAAATAAGGATATGTTTAGGTGATTGTTTTAACGCAAACAATGTACACGATTTTAGATGACTGCTTCATCGTTTGGACATGTACAGTCGAAGTACATATATTTTATAATGAACGTAATGTATTACACACTTCTCTGAAATTTACAATGGAAATTAATAATATACATTTACCGTTCTTAGAAGTGCAGCTTAAAGGGACATTCCTGAGTCTGCTGCAATGTTTTAAGATGTTATCGACTAATAAAATATTTCTACGATTAAACTTACATATTAAATATATTTTCATGTTTAGAATATTAGTGTCTCTATATTAAATGTGTTTTTGATCGTTCTAATATTTGTACTAAGTTAATTTTAATTTATTTCCAAAACAGTATGTTTTCGTACGTACGAAATTATTTGAAGACGAAATACAATTTGGGCTTCTTATAAATATTATGATGACCAGAAACACATTAAATATACAGACATTGATATTCTAAAGAAGAAAATATTTTAATATGTAAGTTTAATCGTAGAAATATGTTATTAGTCAGAAATATCTTACAATGCAGAAAACTCGGGAATGTCCATTTAAGGATGGAGTTACGTCATTTAACATTTACAGAAACCTTTTAACTCAAACCACTCAAAATCCACAAACTTTAATATTCAATTTAGTTTAGTATCGCACATTGTAACAACGGTTTTAGATATAGAGTGAAGAAACAACATCTCAAATAACTAGAGGTTCACTTAAAACCAAAAGTATCCACAACGTTTAATCAAACATACAATTATAAAACCAAAAGAAAATGGTCCAATATTAACTGTAACTGACAAAAAACACACACCAATGATAAAATACCATTCGTTACTAAATATAACATTAACAATAAAAATGAAATGTATGCTGAACTAACCAGTGTACTACTTGCAAAATATACTGCGAAAAGTGAATCGTTCAACTTTAAACATTGAAAAAATATCCAGTTAAAAACATTTTAATTGTAATTTTAAAAATTGAATTTTACTCGTTAATGTTTAAAATATGTGGTGATTTGTATGTTGTGAAAACCACTGCAAAGTTACACCTACCCATTAATGTACACAGACAACAAACTAATTTTCTTGATTGTTAAGTGTTCCACAAGACTAGTTTTTAGAGTTCTTCAGTATAAACTATTTCTGACAATAATGTTGTAGGAAAAAAAACTGTTTACTTAATTTAATAAATCCTCTAAATAGTAAAAATTAATATATGTCTTAGTGTTACAATTTTATTCTAGTAACATGACGGCTGACGTCATTTTCTTTCAACTTATTTTCATGCGTATATCCAATTAAGGTTCAAACACGCTGTCTTTGGCACACACCTCGGTATCTGGGCTGTCTATCCAGGACAGTAGGTTAGTTGATAGTGGTTAGTGAGAAAGAAGAAGAGGGTGCAGTGGTCGTTGAATCGTTAAAATTCGGTCTGGGTAGGAATCTAACCCAAGTACTCTGACTGTAAGAGAGCTAGACGCACATTTAGACAAGTATACACTCTCATTACCGCGTGAACACAATGTGGCCTGACGGACATAATGCAGTCATTTACTCTTCTTTTGTTACTTTCCCCTAGTCAACTTATCCTGTGATTTGTTTAGTCTTTTAACTTGACATTCTCACGTGAACTGTTTTTATTCACCTGTTTTTAATGCTGAACTCCTGGTTTTATGTTTAGTTTGCTCTTGAGGATGTCAGCATTTAGCTGACGAAACGTTGAGCTTTTTAACTTGAGATTTTTAATTGTGGTTTTTAGACAGAGACGTTCTTTTATCCCTCTCATTACATTCAGAGACCAAGCTATGGTATTTTTGTTATTCGCTGCCCACCACACGGTAGTCAAAGATTTGCACTCTAATCCTAGAACAATTAATGTTTTACGTCAAATACCTTTACGTCTATTATTTTCGAGTTAATTGATTTCTAAAAATCCACACATTAATCACTAATACACACACTAGAGAAAAAAAATCAGACAGAACCCACATTCAGCTGAACTTCGTGGTACTCTGTTGTAAGAATACAAAGTTCTCTGACATACGTCGTGACGTGAGTCACGTGATCGCCCAGTGGATGATTCAGCCTTGCACACGTTACAGGGGCGTGCCATACAAAGCGACATTACAACATGGAAGAGTTGACTAATCAAGTTTTGGATTAATTTCGATTTAATTATATCATTAAACCAAAACCATATATGTAATTTTGGGAGTTTAAAAGATAATCTGGCGGAAAGAGTAGCCCATAATTTGGTGACAACGGGTTTCCTCTCTCAATATTTGTGTGGTCCTTAACCATATGTTTGACGCCATATGACCGTAAATAACATGTGTTGAATGCGTCGTTAAATTAAACATTTCTTTCTTTCTTTCTGATTTGATTTAATGTTGAAAATCCAAGGTCATGTATGATATGAGCATATTAAATTATCAGTAATTATCTGTAACAATAATAACAGCATGTGACGACTATCTAACTAAAAGAAGTATTGTTCATAGCGAAAAAACAGTGTTGTGTACATTTGTTGGAGAAAACTGTAATTTTGGATACTGGATATTTATAAAACTAGTAGTTCCTAAATTGTAACCCATCAAAACCCACAGTTTTTTACTTGTGTAATTTGAAACTTATGCATGCAGTACTTCAACCATTACGTTGTTTACAAATACCATATAATGTGCTCTAGTGTACCAAAACCCCAACCCTCAAGTTAAATTCCATAATCCGCTGTTTAAATATTTACCCTGTCTGTATATATCTTTGTCTTGTTTCTTTTGTAATACATTCTTCAATAAACAGATCATCAGTAATATAATCGTTTGACCACAACTGACTGATTTAGAATTTATTTGGAAAACAATCAGTAACTTGTGCCAAACACCCCGTTCCCTCTTGTCGCGTTTTGTAACGCATCCATGCTATCCTATCTCGGTTTGACCGTTACGTAAAGAAAAACCTTTAAAAAATATTTTTTTTTTTTATTTCCATTAATTAACTGCAAATGTTTTTGTTAAACATTTTTGTACTTTATTCGGGGTGTGGGGACTGGAGGGAGGGAAGTTGTTAGAGTATGTGTTTTCTGGGTGGATGGGTGGTGTAGGTGGTGTATACTTTGTGCAATTGTACCTTATAAATAGTAGTTTGCATTTTAATAAACATATGCCTTTGAGCTTTGATATAATGAACATATTTAAACCAAATCAACTTATTATTCACTAATACAAGACTACATAAAGAAATTCGACGGCACCCACATTCAGCTAAACTTCGTGACACTCCTTGGCAACAATTACAAAGACCGTTTCATATGTAAGTGACGTTACAACGTGGATTAGATTATTATTATTTTTTTTATATTTTTTTTTTTACTTTTATGTGTCTGCAATGAAACGTGTGTGCTGTAAAGACAATTTGGAGCATAAACGTGGTTGGTTTCTATATATCTATGTATGTATGTATGTATGTATGTATGTATGTGTGTGTGTGTGTGTGTGTGTGCGTGCGTGCGTGTGCGTGCGTGTGTGTTTGCGTGCGTGTGTGTGTATATATATACTTATACATGTACATACATACATACATACATACATACATATATCGCCAGATTATCTTTTAAACTCCCAAAATTACATAAATTGTTTTGGTTTAATGATATAATTAAATCAACATTCATCCATATCTTTATTATCCATCTCTACCATGTTGTAATGCCGCTTGGTATTGGCACGCCGGACAGATTTGGCGATGGTAGTGTGAAGGTGTGGGCAGCAATAGTATACACTGGCAGCACCAACCTGGTTCACATCCAAGGCAACGTAACGGCACAGAGATACCGAGATGGAATTTTGCAGCCACATTATGAATAATGGTAACGCTGTATTCCAGCACGACAATACGAGACCACATACAGCCAGACTCACAACAGCGTACCTACACAACAATAACATTCAGGTCCTGCCCCGGCCCTTTAGATCTCCGGATGTCAACCCTATAGGGACGATTTGAATAGACGAATAGACGACTGAGGCAGCATCAACCACAACCACATAATCTTGCGCATTTGGCATTAATACTACAGGCAGAGTGGGCCACCATTCCACAAGGTTTATTTCGTAAGGTCATTGCTTCCATGGGAAGGAGATGTCAGGCAGTTCTGGACTCCCATCGTGGGCACACAATGTATTGATATTATACTGTTATAACTATGAACTTTAACCGTTTCAATGTAATACCATCAATATTAATGAACC
>JAECMU010116963.1:5619-18210 GCA_016106625.1 Dracogyra subfuscus
GGATAAGAAAAGTAAATGATTTAGGACTCAAATGGAGGAAAGAAGGACATGTTTTATTTAACAACGCACGTATCACATTTTATTTACAATTAGGTATATGGCATCGGACATTTGGTTAAGGACCACACACATATTGAGAGAAGAAACCCGTTGTCGCCACTTCATTGGCTACTCTTTTCAATTAGCAGCAAGGGATATTTTGATTTTCAGCATCCTAAAGGCAGGATAGTACATACAATGGCCTTTGTTACACCAGTTGTCGAGCACTGCTGGCTGGAACAACAAATGGCCAACTTGCCCACCGTTCAACTTGTGGAATGTTGACAACGTAAAACGTTCAGGTAGACTTACTGTCCAAACAATCATAATAGCCTTGCTTCATTGTCAACCAATTAAAAGACCCTCGTGGTGCGTACCATATTTGTACGACACCGCTATACGTTCACCGTCTGTCTTGGACAGACGTGCGCTACAACAGCTTGTTCTGAATGTGCACGTTAAACCCTATAAACTGACCTGACCTGACCTGACGTTCACCAGATGGGTGATAGAAACCTTTTCCTGGCCTGGGGGGGGGGGGGGGGGGGGGGGGGGAGGGGAGAAACAGAGGTTGTTAAAACAAACCTCTGTCAAAGTTGCATAACGGATGTTTCCCACCAAAAGTAATTACTTTTTGAAATATACTCTTCAAAAAAAAAAAAAAAAAAAAAAAAAAAAAAAAAAAAAAAAGAGTAGGGGAACTCTTATAAGAATTTACAATTGCCAAAATTGTAAGGTATATTAGCTGTGGGGAATGGTTTTGTGATAATAGTGAATTAATTGGCCAAACATTACAACCGGTAGTTCAGTATTACAGTAGGTTTTATGACCATTAAAGATCTTGAAGGACGATTGGGGTCAAAAGTGAAATTTGAAAGTTGACGGGTTTTTTTAATCAGTAAATCGCAAATTCAAACAATAGAAATAACTAAAAACAAAACAATAACAACTGTATGATCAACAGAATGAAAAAGATTGACTGAAATAATGTTCCACAGTGATAAATGGACCATCCTGGAAATGGTCAAAATCGAGAATGACACCCCACGCACGCGTACTGGGCAACTGCGGGATGCATGTGCAAATTATGGAACGTGTATCGGTGTGTTGATAAACAGACCTGAACGTTCTTTTCCTAGAAAACTACACAAAACAATATTGGAAAATCTATAAACGGTGACAGATTTTGAAGTTAAAATAATTATTGCACACGTTCTACATCCATAATTATTTGACAACATGACAGTAGCTTCATTCACTAAATTCTTGTAACTTTTCTGGATCCGCCACTGCATTGTTGCTTAAAACAGTTTACAATAGCTTTGTCAATTCCAAGGCCTCCGATTTTGTTTTTCAGGCAAACTGATGCCTCATAAATGGGAGGATTGTATGTCTATTGATAAACAGTCCTGGGGATATAGACGCACTGCAACTGTGGATGAACTTTATTCAATAAAGGAACTCATTGCCTTGCTTATTGAAATTGTCAGGTAGTAATCATTTTACATTAATAAGGGATTAAAAAAATTATTAGCAATTTGATGAACTTGTTAAGAAGTTTAAGTAAGCTAAATGAAATACAACACAATTAATACTCTATAAAGAACTGTATTTCTGATTTTCAAATTAGCCTTCTTGCAATTTAATGATATATGTTTATAAAATTCAGCATCAATTAATGTTTGTTTATTGCTACCTCCAGCACATACATACACCTGTATTTATCTATCAACATTAGCTGTTATATATGTTGTGAGCCTGGCAGTTACAATGTAGTTAGTCTTGGTGAACAGCAGAAAACGTATGCTTGGCACATCCTACTTGGGCTGGAACTCTACTAGACTGGTATTCAAATGTTAAATAGGCCTGTGTCCCAACTCTTCTAGAACAGTGTTGAAGGTCTATGTTTTAACTCTATTAGACAAGTGTTCAGGTTTTTTTAAAATAATACAGCACGGCTTGAATCTGCACTCTACTAAACCAATATTTAACATTAAACACAATACTTTCCATGTCCTGATTGTCATGTATGTTCCCAGGAATTCTGTAAATATTTTACAGTTTTGGCGGGAACCTTCTGGTGAATGTGGGTCCCACATCCTATGGAACAATTGCACCAATTTTTGAGGAGCGACTCCGACAAATGGGATCATGGCTGGATGTAAACGGTGATGCTATTTACGCTACCAAGCCTTGGAAATATCAAAACGACTCCATGACACCTGGAGTGTGGTAAGTTGTTCTTTGATCTCAATTGGTCTGCAGTTCCTGTAGCAGATGAAAAGAGTGAAATATAGATCAAGATGTATCGATTTCATGATTTCAGGGATGTAGTCTGTTCTGCCTCCAGGCATATTCTTTTACATGTGCAACTGTATCTAATGGATATTTAAACAATACATGCATGCACATACTGTACTGTACATCTATTGAATATCAAAATTAATCCATACAAGAGAGAGAGAGAGAGAGAGAGAGAGAGAGAGAGAGAGAGAGAGAGAGAGAGAGAGAGAGAGAGAGAGAGAGAGAGACGCGAGTGGGTAGGTGTAAATAGCAGAATTTTTTTTTCATTTTGTATTTTTGTAAAAGTATGTTTTCTAAATTGTTATATAATGTTGTTGTGTTAAAGGTACACTAGCAAGGCTGGGACGTCTGGAACTGAAGTCTATGCCATCACTCTAAAGTGGCCATCTTCAGTCCTTACTCTGGCAGATCCTGTGGTTTCCACGGATACAACAGTCAGTCTCCTTGGATACTCTGGAAGTCTAAAATACAAGCCGGGAGTGGCTGGTGGAATTGAGATTTATGCACCCGACTTAAATATCGAGAACATTCCTTGTCTGTGGGCGTGGACATTTAAAATGACAGGCCTGAAAAATGCATAAATAAAACTGGTTTGTTTTCATCCTTTATGAACATTATACCATTATAACCATGTTATTCCAGAAGGAACAAATCTATATTTAATTGGTATAATTATGAATAAAAATTCAGCACTTTATAAAATATTTTCTTTTATTTAATATATAACTACTGATGTAATTTGTGACATCAAATTTTGTGTTATACAAATAAATAATTACAAAAATGTAATATACATACATGTATGATTGTGGTTTATGAAAACTAAAATAATTTATTAGTAAATATATCTTGTTGTGACCGTGCACAATGACACAAATTCATTACATATAATACACATGATAACAAATAAAACAGATTGATGTATATAATTATTTCAGTGTATAATTATGTATTGTTATTTAAATTTTAAAAAAACCTGTCAACATTATAATTTTATAACTGCTTGGTTATTCACAATGATTTATACTCAACAAAATTAATTAAAGGCTAGTAGGTATTTTCGGCATTTTTTCTTAAATATGGTAAACAAATATTACATCTTTTTCTGTTTATATTGTTTAAAATGTAGCATGTTCTTAAACAGTACTTTACAGCAAACACAATGACATGTTTGTTACAAACCAAAATCTAACGAAAACCTAGATGAACATGCATTTCTTTAGTTTTCATAAATGCAAAAATAAAACCCCTCCACAAAACTGCATCATGAGCAAGATCTTTTCATTATCGCAGGTCAAATTTTATAACCCAGATTTTACCACAACAATGTTTGTAAGTCACCTGTGATCAAACATTGCTGAAATAATTAATTTTGCTGAATATGCATATTATGCATTTTGAATTATATCAGAGGAATATTTTATAAATGAAACAAATCAAATTCATTAAGGGATTGAAAAACATAACATATCAGGATCTATGATGGCTGACAATGTCAACAACTTGGTGAATTGTGTTTGAAAATGTGCAACCAAATTAAAGGCTCATATACACATTGACATAACATATCAGGATCTATGATGGCTGACAATGTCAACAACTTGGTGAACTGTGTTTGAAAATGTGCAACCAAATTAAAGGCTCATATACACATTGATGGCTAAATTAGATTTTTGTACAATTTATTAAATGGATTTGCCAAATTCAATGTTAATTCCTATCTGGTGATTTTCTGACAGACTGCTGAATGCATGTATACTCTTCAAAACAAGTAGGGGAACCTGAAATATTAATGTTAATATAAACTATTAGACTGAACATACGTTTTCACCACAGATATCTTAGTAAAGAACATTTAGGTCTGTTTACCAACACACCGAAACACACTCCATAGTTTGCACGTGCATTATGCAGATGCTCAGTACACGTACGTGGGGTGTCATTTTTGATTTTTGACAATTTCCAGGAAGGTCGATTAATCACTGTGGAACATTATTTCTGTCAATCTCTTTTATTCTGTTGATCATACAGTTGTTATTGTTTTGTTTTTAGTCATTTTTATTGTTTGAATATGTGATTTACTGATAAAAAAAATTTCAACATTCAAATTTCACTTCTGACCCCAATCATCCTTCTAGATATTTAGTGGTCATAAAACCTACTGTAATACTGAACTACTGGTTGTAATGCTTGCCCAATTATTATTATAATAACTATTATCATATAACCATTTCCCACAGCTAATATACCTTACAATTTTGGCAATTGTAAATTCTTATTAGAGATCCCCTATGTTTTTTGAAGAGAATATATCCCACACATTCAATTTCTCAGTTAAAATACACTCCCACCCCCATTGATTGATGGGTATGAATAGAATAGAATAGATGTTTAACAACACCCCGGCATAAACATTACAGGTATGAAGTCGTAATTCAATTACAGACCCAAATACCTTTAGAAAATAGAATATGATAACTGCATGTGTTGATGGTTGATTGAAATTCATTTTGAAACTAATTAAATATACAAATATACATGTACATATTTTCATGTAATTTGTTAGTCGATTTCATGGAAATCTCTCTGTGCTGCTATGTCTGAATATCGTAAATAAACACAATAAAATGTGTATAAATGCAAACATTTAAGTAACATTCAGACTTTACAGTTAAAACCTTGAGGTATTCAGTTGTGATGACTGAAAAAAAGAAAACAATGTCAGTGAGTGACATTTGTCTTTTCAGTCTTTATATCTGAACAACTTTTTAATTGTAAAATCTAAAACCAGGTCTCTGAAAATTGTGAGAATGATAGATTCAACTAATTTTTTGTTCGTGCATTGAATTTGTAACATCATGGGTTACCTCAAAATGAAATTGGTTATCTGAATTCATTTTTTATTTCAATTATCAGATTGCTTGTAAATGTTACACTATGTTTTATACTACAAATCTAAAGTCACAGCATCATGTATAACAAAATGTATATTTGTTAAAAACAAAACATATACAAAACCTACAACAAACATATATGCAAAGATATGATTCAAGGACGGATTAAGTACAGCAACCAATTTCTAACAGATATAACAGGGTATTAAACAACATCTTGATATATTGTTATAATTGTTTTCATGTGATGGTTCATGTGATGGTTCATGTGATGGAATATAGGTCTTTACATAAATATGAAATTATGTTGACTAGTACATTTATATTTCATTATATGATTACAAAATACAGGTCTCAAACACAACAAAATGTTTCCGACTAGTCAATATACGATTACATAAATGATGATGCATTTTTAATTATATACAATACAATCCACAAATGGTAAAAACCTTCAACAACCAATAAAAGTAGATCTAATATCAAAGATATAAAAAGTCCAACAAGATGCTCAGATTCTTAAGTCACTTTAACCAGCCTTGGTGATGTCGTAGTTAAGTCATCAGACTTAAGGTTGGTAGGTACCATGTTCACAGTCCGGTACCGTCTCCAACCCAGAGCGAGTTTTAACGACTCAGTGGGTAGGTGTAAGACCACTACACCATCTTCTCTCTCACTAACAACTAACCCATTGTCCTGGATAGACAGCCCAGATAGTTGGTGTGTGTTCCCAGGACAACGTGCTTGAACCATAATTGGATTAAGCACAAAAATAAGTTGAAATGAACAAATGAAAGTCACTTTACATATGACAAATATTACGCATTATTTCAAATATTATCATGATTTTTATTTTCAGTGAATTCAATAGGTCTGATAAGAAATATGGATTTCAGTTCAAGTATAACAAGATAATTCTATACAACAATAAATGGCATAAAACATAAATATTATAAAAACTAAAATACTCAAAATGTATACCAGTAGAGAGTTAACAAAGATTAACACAAAGTAGTTATAAAAGTTGTTTTGTTAATTATCAGTGAAAATATTATGCGGACAAGGACAGAATGCAAGAGTAAGAAAACCCTGAGTAGCAATGATATACATGTGTATTTACATATCACAGTCTATAAGTCGTTATTCTGAAATACAGAATGATGTTAACTCTGCTTAATGCTTTAAAAATACCATAAAACGAACACTTTTACTTGCAGCAACTCTATTGTAACAACAAATGATAAACTGGTTAAGCTCAGCTCAACTGCTGCTGACAACTTTAATGTACACGTACACTTGATAGTTAAATTGAAGTGTCTGCAGAATTCAAATTTACAAACTATTGACAACCAATATCTAATTTACGATCATTTTTGTATCCAATTAAACATTTCACAAAATTGAAATACCTTGCCAACTATAAATGGATTTGAAGATGATTATAGATGAAACTATATGAATATTTTTTTTTTAATAAATGTTACACATTTTAAAATGCACTATTTTGAATTTAAAAATTTATATATATAAAAAAATAATTGGTGATGTAAAATTCACGATTATCTATATAGTACAATGTATAATTTTTTTTTAAATTAATTGAGATGAACAATCCACATATACAGCTACAAACCAAGTTTCATTGATTTAGAACTTATACATGTAGCTTTTGAAAAAAATGAAAATAAAGGCAAAAACTTAACACTGAACTAATCAGGAGTGGGAATTGGTGAACTGTGAAAAAAAAGAAGAGGAAATCTAGAATGATCCCAGAAATTCTTGAAATCCTAAGTTAAAATCTGTGCCACCTGACACATCTTGGAGGACAGGATGATTAAAATGCGAAGAAATGCAATGTTTCATGAGAGGAAAACGGCTATCTGAGGAGAATTCCCACCCTTGACTAATATAAAAAGTTGAGACAAGATAAAAGATAATGAGGAACACGCTAGGTACATGTAGAAGAATCCTGCAGATCTATTTGCTATTTATAATATAACTTGGCTGTTGAGAACTTACTGGACTATCAAAGCACAGTTTTATGATGTGGACCACAACCCCTGGAATTGCCCATGGCAATCGGCAATGCCTTTGAGATCGCTCTGTAGTTTTTAATTCTACACAACTCTTTTTGCCTTGGGACTAAATTCAATTGTTTAATTTTTTCAATGACATATTTTCTTTTTGCTGAGGATATTTTTTTAATTGCAGGACCATACCATTACCTCATGGTATAAAGTAGTAGTGGGTGAAATGGTAAAAATGTGTCAATGATAACCATGTTGATATACATGTAACATTACCAGTAAGGACCGTTGATGTGAAATATTATACAAGAGAAACTGTATGCTATAAATAACAGAACTTTTAGAAAACTGATAACCGGCCTCGGTGATGTAGTGTTTAAGCTATTGGACTACAGGCTGGTAGTACAGAGTTCGCAGCCCAGTGAAGGCTCCAACCCAGAGTGAGTTCTTAAGAGCTCAGTGGGTAGGTGTATCGACACTACACCCTCTTCTCTCTCACTAATCACTAACAACTAACCCACTGTCCTGGATATGCAGACAGCCCTGATAGCTGAGGTGTGTGCCCAGGACAACATGCTTGAACCTAAATTGGATATAAGCATGAAAATAAGTTGAAATGAATAACTGACAACTGTTATAGTTTGACACTGTCTGTTACTCTGTGTTAAGTTTTAATTACATGCTGTTCTACCATAATAATCTACATGTACATGTATTTCTGTAAAGTACATGATCGTTTTGACACATTTATGGTGTTAAAATCATAAAATACATTATATAATTTCCAAAAATAGTCAGGTAGTCTGTCATAATGTAATAGTCTTATGGTGTTAAAAAATACATTTTATAATTTTGAAAAATAGTTGCACTACTTCAGGAAAGCCGGGAAATCAAGGGTAAAATTAGAGGAAAATTTCTAAAGCACATTCTTAAATTTTGTTTTGTTAAATGTCAATTACTTTGTAAACAAAAGTAGATTATAAAATGTAGACAAAATTTGACTACATGTACTCTATTTGTAGTCAAATGAATATATGAAAAAAACAAAACCACCCGAGAAAAGGATAAATAACAGTCACTCAAAAGAGATTAAAATTTCTAAAACAATCTAAGCAAGTCTGTTATATTGATTTTTTTATCAACTGATTTGGAGTTAAATTTTGATTACTTTATAAAAACTACATTAAAACAATTTATAAAATAATTTGACTACTGTATGTTTAGTCAACCCAATATATATATATATATAACTATTTTTTTAATATAAGTCGGTCAACAGTCGAATATCTGATACAGTCACTTGAGCAGGTCCTTCTGTTTTTAATCTGTCTGTGTATTATTTATTTTACACATCGTGGTCATCTTTGGTTGCGTCGTCAATGTGCTGTAGTTCAGGCCTTGCGTGCACGCCATCCTTCTGTCTCACCAGCATCTCCAACATATGCATTATCTGACTGATCTTCAGAGTCTGCTGGCTAGACTGCTCCGACAAATCATCCACACACTGACGCAAAAATGCTGTTTCGCCTGAAGCAGAGCTGAAATGACAGGAAGAGATAAATAAAAGATGTGGTAAAATACCAGAGAAGTAGGACAGAAAAAATTAAGTTCAAAACATTTCCTTTAAAAACCAATTTGTATAATGTTACCAGTACATGGAGGATACTACATTTAATTTAATGACCGGAAGGGTCATCATGAATACTCGGGCATGGACTGAGTCTTAGCTAGTGTCGAGTCTATTTACAAGACTTGAGTACCCATGCGCAAAGAAAAGCACTCTCATTTAAAAAAAAATTAAAATTATTATTTTGTCATATGCTAGCTGCCGGTTACATTATAGGGCTATGAGACATGGAAAGAAAGAAAGAAGTGTTTTATTTAACAATGCAATCAACACATTTTATTTATGGTTATAATGCGTCAGAAATATGGTTAAGGACCACATAGATTTTGAGAGGAAACCCGCTGTCGCCACTTCATAGGCTACTCTTATGTCGATTAACAGCAAGGGATCTTTTATTTGCACTTCCCACAGGCAGGATAGCACAAACCATGGCCTTTGTTGAACCAGTTATGGATCACTGGTCGGTTCAAGTTGTTTACAACTACCAATTGAGCCTTGCAGAGCACTCACTCAGGGTTTGGAATCGGTATCTAGATTAAAAATCCCATGCATCGACTGAGATCTGAACCCAGTACCTACCAGCCTGTAGACCGATGGCCTAACCACGACGCTGGTATGAGACATGGAGGGAAAACTAAAGTCAAATGTGTGTAATGCAATACAATGACATGATTTGGTATTCATGTTCAGCTCTGGAAATAAAATGCATAATCCAATTTTACTTGATTCCTTATTCTAATTATCTAGTGTAAAGGACGTGTGTAGTATATAGTTTTATTCCCCAACAAAACATATTTATGGCTCTTATACAATTAACTTATAAATCATACATGTAGGTAGACATTTGTTCCGTTGTGTTAATTCAGTGGTTTGTTTGGATTTAACATGTAGGTAGGTTATCACCAAGGTGCAGCCAATGAGAGGTCTTTAAATTAAACTACAACATGGTGAACTCCACCATGCAATATAATAAATATTTAAAAAAAATTATTCCTCAAATATGCATGGAAAAAACCAAAAATGTCATTTATCAAAGGTCAAAATAAAAAATTATATTTGGGCAGCTTAACAAGGCACAGTGGATTTTATAAGTGCTTAATAACTGAATTTGACTGATTTATTTAATTCTGGACACTCATTATTTGGTTTAAGACCATGACATTTAGGTATGTTGATGCTATTATCGACATTTCGCACCTGTTTGCTAATGAAGGCGGCAAAGGCTGCACCGCCTTCACATGTTTTGCCATACTATCATCGTCACTTCGCTTGCCTAGCTCTTTTGCCATCACGGTTTCCTTGATCAAGGCCAGTTCATGCATCACATTCTCGATCCTGAAATAAAATAGGTATTATGCAAAAAAAACAATATCTTAACTAACTGATGGGAAATTCAATCTTGTAATCGTAATCCAACATTCTGGAAGGTTCTGATGAGTTACTCATACTCTTTTAATAGCAGGGCACAATATTTCACAAGAACCGTTGTTCTGTTTGCATGTCAGTTACGAAAATTTAAAATCACGAGAACTGCCAATTGGTTATGCGGTGAACAATTGCATTCTAAAATTAAAAGTACCCTATCAGATGTCGGATTGAAAATCAGTTATTTTAAAATGCCTTTGAACCACCAATATTGCATAGAACTGTAGTTCCAGTTTTTCACGATTAAGTAGGTCTAACTCATCGGTTACTAGAACTATATTCACGTAACTGAACAATCGGTTACCTAAGTAAAACCTCATGTGAACTGACTTCCGGTTACTTAAGATATTGAAATATTGTCCCCTGTAATAGGCTACAACTTTAAAATAGGAGAAGCATAAAAGGTAAATAATAAAAGAACCATAACAAGTTAAAAATAAACATCCTCGGTTAACTAGGTGAAAACCATTTATTGAAGTTATGATCTTGATCCATAACCCTTTTCATTTACAGACTGAATCTATAGCTCAGATGGTAGAGCACTTGCCAGAGATACTTTCAGAATAAGACTGAATCCCCTTGGTGTACTCATTATCTGATTGCTTCATCACATCGGCAGAACCAAATGGATCAACTTTCAATTAAAATCCATCATCGGCAGAACCAAATGGATCGACTTTTAATTAAAATCAATTATTGAAAAATCACTACTTGTAGGTTTGAAGTTTATAATCCTAATGGGTTACACAAAATAAACAGTTTTGGTTTTAGTTTACAAACATTTTTGACCCTTAAAAGAACTGAATTTTATAAAATGTTTTAAACATACATGTAGGTTACAAAAGTGGCGTAGGTAGAGAGCCCCCCCCACCTGTCAGTGGGTTGGAATCTTCTGTAACATACCTTTCAGCTGTCCGGCTGACTCGAGTGTCTAGCTTCTGCCGTTCTCTCAAATTACTGCGAGCCAGGTAGTGTTCTGTAGCCATTTTCTCAAACAAACTTAAACGGTCATTGTCTCTCTCAGTATGCACTTCCTCTGCAAATGTAAATAAAGACTTCAGGGGTGTGGAAAATCTTCAGTTGTTCCAGAACAGGTGGACTGTCTAAATTTACTTGTCCCAAGTTAAAATTACTTGTCCTCTTTTCAATAATTAAAAATGACTTTTTGTTTTTTCATAACATAATCATGGTTCTTCTCAGTTTGGGTTTCTCATTTTTTTAAAGAGATGGGGGTATGGGGGGAGGTTCCTTGCATGTCTGGTGAACTTCTGGCACTTACAAATTTGTCCATGATGATTATTTTTTTCCAACCAAATAGACTGGCTCATGTGTCAACAATAGCAACATAGTACAACTGATGCAATAGGCCAAAGACAAACCAATTTACCAATCAGAGGCCACGTCTTAAAATCGGACCAAATAACTGATACACTTGCAAATACCGTGAAGGATGGCAAGATCATGTTGACGTTCGGGTTTCATTAAACAAAAAATAATTCACTTGTCTGCGGACAAGCAAAGTGAAAAAAAAGTACTTGTCCGGTAGTATCAAGTACCGGGTCGGGCATACTAATTCCACACCCCTGGACTTTTACAGTACTTAGCCCAGTTATAAAGTGCTCGCCTTATGAGTATTTGGTTTGAGATCAATCACCTTTGGTGGCCCATTGGTCTACTTCTTGTTCCTGCCAATGCATTATGACTGGTAGATCAAAGGCTATGGTACATGGTATGTGATGTCCTGTCTATGGGATGGTACATATAAAAGATCCCTTACTACTAATGGAAACGTGATGGGTTTCCTCTCTAAGATTATGTCAGAATTACCAACTGTTTGACATCCAATAACCAATGATTAATAAATCAAAGTGTTATAGTGATGTTGCTAAACAAAACAAACATTTTATATTCGAGTCGAAACAGAATACAAAAACCTAAGATTTACATACACAAATATTTATCAATGCTTAAGTATATTTTAAAGGAGTTTGAAGAATTTAATTACTTTTATTCATACAAAAAGAAACACACAGGGGTTAATGGTAAAAAATAAAGACTTGATGATCTATCCTCTATATTAAAATTATCCATGACATTGGGGCTTAAAAAACCCAACTATTAAATACCATACATATAGTAGCTACCACAAATTGTAATCTTACGAAGTACTGGTAATAAACTAATTGTACAGAACTTGAAATAATATGAAAAGGAACACCACTCAACATCTCTAATCTAAATAAGAAACTTAAAAAATCCTGGATATAATCAACCT